>JAOSBL010000003.1:2617950-2631607 GCA_027568915.1 Erythroxylum roraimae | reverse complement strand
GAGCGTCGGAGTGGCCTCCCGGGAATCAACCCCCGGCCTGCCGTTACTTGTTTTGCAGGTATTCAGCAACCAGAATCGCACAAAGACATGGATCCGAATAGCAACGTCCAGCCCCAGCAAAATCTGGCAGAACCAAATGGATTTGTCAAAAATATCTATTGATGAGCTTATGGGCTCTCTTCAAGCTTATGAGTTGAGAATGATCCAAAATGAAAATACTAATGATTTGGAACAAGCTTTGCAAAGCAAGTTATCGATAGGTGGCAATCAAACTAGCAGTAGTTACTAATAAGGCAAAGGAAATCGAGGTAACTACAAAGATGCCTACATAAGTGGACGTGGTGAACGAGGATGTGGTAGGAACTCTTTTGAAAGAGGCCAAACAAATGAAAACTATTAAATATATGGTCGTGGTAGAGGATTTCAAAACCAAGGAAGAGGTAGTTTTCAGCAATGAGGTAATAAATCACAAGTGTAATATTATAACTGTAACAAGTATGGCCATTTTAGTTACGAGTGTAGATCAACCCTAAAGAGGGAGGAAACAAATCATTCAACAAAAGATAAAGAAGATGAATCGACAATTTTCTTAACATACAAAGCAAAATGAATGCAAGAAAAATGTTTGGTATCTTGATACCGGTGCTAGTAACCACATGTGTAGACGAAAGGAGCCTTTTACAAATTTGGATGAGACAATCTAAGGAGAAGTTACTTTCGATGACTCATCAAAAATTCCAGTGAAACGTAAAGGTAAGATTATGATTACCTTAAAAAATGGAGAGAAGAGGTATATATATGATGTTTATTATGTACCTGCGTTAAGAAGCAATATTATCAGCCTTAGTTAGCTCTTAGAAAAAGGGTACGACATACATTTGAATGATTGCTCTCTTGTCATCAACAAAGGTGGAGAATTAATTGCTAAAGTTGAAATGATGAAGAATCATCTTTTCACACTTGATATTCAGTCAGAAGTACTGGAGTGCATGAAATTTGTTATTAAAGATGAGTGATGACTACGACATCTAAGGTTTGGTCATCTTGGTTTACTGGCTTACAATTGTTATCAAAAGCAAAGATGGTAAAGGGAATTTCAGAAATTAATCAACAGGATTAGCTATGTGAAGCATGCATTAAAGGGAAACAATATAGGGAAAGTTTTGAAGTTGGAAAATCATGGAGAGCTAGAAGACCGTTGGAGATTGTTCACTCAGATATAGCTGGACCATTTGATATACCATCACTTGGTAGAAACAGGTATTATATTACCTTTATTGATGATTTCAGTAGAAAAAGTTGGTATATATTCTTAAAGAAAAATCAAAAGCCCTTAATAAATATAAGGAGTTCAAAGCAATGGCAGAAAAACAAAGTGGGCAATATTTAAAGATATTTAGATTTGATAAAGGAGGTGAGTACACGTCAAAGTTGTTTATAACTTTTTACAAAGATCATGGAATTGCTCATCAGTTGACAGTTTCATATACACCACAACAAAATGTTATCGCAGAAAGAAAGAATTGCATAATTCTTGATATGGCGAGAAGCATGGTGAAAGGAAAGCACTTACCAAGAACTTTCTGGCCTAAAGTAGTTTTATGTGCTGTTTACTTGCTAAAACGATGTCAAACAAAAAGTGTAAAATTTAAAACACTAAATAAAGTATGGAGTGGTAGCAAGCTAGCAGTTGGACATCTCAGGATTTTTAGGTGCATTACATATGCCCATATTCCTGATCAAAAAAGAAAGAAGTTAGATGAAAAAGGTGAAAAGAGCATATTTATTGGTTATGAAAAGAGGAGTAAGGCATATAGATTGTACAACCCTTTGACCAAGAAGGTGATCATCTCTCGAGATGTTGAATTCGACGAAGTAGATTATTGGAAATGGAATAAAGAAGATAAGGCAGTCCAAGGATTATTTTTCGATGATGAATCCAACACACAAGATGAACAAGGAGATGAACAAACTCCTATACAGAATTTTACAACTCCTGCATCAACACCATCAACTTCATTACATAGCAACAATAGCAGTAGCAATTTAAGGGAACACCTATTAAAATGCGGAGTCTACATGATATCTATGATGCCACAAAACAGGTACAGATAACATTTGATTACTTATTGTTTTGTTTAATGGCAGAGTGAGATTCATAAACATATGAAGATGCTATTAAAGATGAGAAGTGGGAAAAAGCCATGAATGAAGAAATTGTTACGATCAATAGAAACGACACATGGAAACTAAATAATCTTCCGAAAGTACACAAGGCAATAGGAATTAAATGGGTGTACAAGGCAAAGACTAATCAAAAAGGTAAGGTTGGAAAATACAAGGCAAGGTTAGTTGCTAAAGGATATAAGCAGAGAAAAGGAATTGACTATGAAGAAGCGTTTGCTCCCGTTGCAAGAATTGATATTATTAGAATTCTTAGAGCACTGGCAACACAAAATAGATGGAAGATTTATCAGATGGATGTGAAATCAGCTTTCTTGAATGGATACCTAAAAGAAGAAGTCTACATCGAGCAGCCACCGGGACATATTAAAAAAGGATAAGAAGACAAAGTCTATTGTCTGAAGAAAGTATTGTATAGATTAAAGCAAGAACCACAAGCTTGGAATATGAGAATAGATGAGTATTTCCAAAGAAATGGTTTTGCAAAAAGCCCACATGAGTATGCCTTATACATGAAGAAAAATCAGATGGAGATATCATGATTGTGTGTTTATATGTGGACGATATGATCTTCACAGGAAACGATCCGAGTATGTTTAATGGTTTTAAGAAAGCTATGACTAAAGAATTCGAAATGACAGATATTGGTGAAATGTCATACTTTCTTGGAATCGAAATAAAACAAATGAGAGATAGAATATTTATATCGCAGAAGAAGTATGCGGAACAAATTCTAAACAAGTTTAGAATGAAGGATTGCAAGTTAATGGCTACTCCAGTAGAAATAGGTGTAAGATTTGAGAATGGATTCAAATAGAGAATCGGTAAACCCGACTGTAACAGCCCAGACCACTCGCTCGCAGATATTGTTCACTTTGTGTGTAAGCCTCTTCTATAATTGTAGTATTACCTATCGGTGTACTCACCTCTAGTACATACTGTAATAGATCTCTATCACAATGCAGCCTAGATGTCATATGTGGTGCGGTGCAATAAAAGAATATGTGGATCCTGGACCTAGCAATGCAAATGCTTCATGATCATGAATAAGGAGTGCACCTGCAACGACATCCGGAGAGTCCTGAGCCTCCTTCCTGGTCATAGCATAGACCCTGGCTTGAGATTGTGGTCAGTTGCTCCAAGTCTCAGTCCTGACGGAAGGACTCCTAGAGCTCACTCTGCCTCTACCTCGGCCTCTCTGTCTGGACCCACTACCTCTGCTTTGCTGGACAGTGGCTTCACTTACAGATCCCCCTCTCACACCAGACTGAGCTCCCATAGCAGCAGGACAATCTCTAATCTAGTGGTCAAAGGATTCGGAGCTTAATCTCTAGCACTCCCCACCGTACCTCTTCCCACAATGCTCACACGGGGGTAGCTGACTCTGCACTAAACGTCTTCCACTATTGGACTGTACAAAACCACCCCTCTATCTGAATCCTGACTAGCTTGATCTAGCTGGTGGTCTGAAAGCTCTATTCTAGCGCTTACTGAATCTTCTGCCAGAACTACTCTGACTCTCACTAGACCTCTTCATTTTAGACCCTTGCCTAGTCTCTGCTTGCCTCTTTAATTCAGCTTAGGATCAATTTTACCTTGTCCACAGTGTCTTGTATCAATTCTGGGCCTTCAACCATTCTCAAGCCCTCTTTATCTCAATATGGAGGCGATCGACACTTTCTTCCATACAGTGTCTCGTATGGTACCATTCTGATACTACTGTGATAGTGGTTATTGTAGGCAAACTCTATCAATGCGATATATTGATCCCAAGCTCCTTGAAACTCCAACATACAAGCTTTGAGCATATCCTCAACAGTCTTAATTGTCCTCTCACTCTGTCCGTCTGTTTGAGGATGAAATGTAGTATTGAAGTTCAACTTTGTGCTCATTGCAGACTGCAAACTCTTCCAAAATCTTGAAGTAAATTTGGGATCCCTGTCCGATACAATGGACACCAGAACCCCATGCAGTATGATCACTTCATTCACATATATCCAGACCAACTGATCTAGTGAGTTATTCTCTCTCACTGGTAAGAAGTGGGCCGACTTAGTCAATCGGTCCACTACAACCTATATGACATCATTCTGCCTCGGAGTCTTAGGCAATCCCATAATGAAGTCTATGATAATTCGTTCCCATTTCACTCTGGAATAGGCAATGAATGTAGCTTCCCTACTGGAGCCTGATGCTTATCCTTAACCTACTGACATGTCATACACTTAGAAACATACTCCGTCACTGGCTTGTTCATTCTGAGCCACCAGAAATGCTGCTTTAGCGTGTTATACATCTTGGTAGTACCAGGATGCATAACATAGGTGATCATATGAGCTTTTCTAGGATTTCCTTTCTCAGATCATCCACATTTGGCACATACAGCCTCTGTTTCAACCACAGTGTCTCATCCCTCAATTCGAACTCAAAATCTAGATTCATCCTAACTTTCTCAATAAGCTTCACCATATCGAGATCTTTTCTATGAACTTTTTGGATTCTATCATGTAACATCGGCCTCAACTTCAATGTAGCGATCAATGCCTCATCTTGCTCCAGATTCAATTCCACATTTAGAGCTCTCAAATGAATCAAGTTTGGTAACCTCGATAACTGAATCTGAGCTATACTATTATTAGACTTTCTACTCAAAGCATCAACCATCACATTTGCTTTCTCCGGGTAGTACTCAATTGTGCAATCATAATCTTTTAATAACTCCACCCATCTCCTTTATCTCATATTCAATTCCTTTTGGCTCAACAGATACCTCAGACTCTTATAATCAGTATATATATGGAGAGTGTCTTCATATAGACAGTGTCTCCATATCTTTAGAGCAAAGATAATTGCAGCAAGCCCTAAATCATATACTGGATAATTAATATTGTGAGACCTTAATTGTCTCGTTGCATAGGCAATCACCTTGCCATATTGCATCAATACACATCCCAATCTTTGATGTGATGCATCATTATACACCACATATCCTCTGATCCCCGATGGAATAGTCAACACCGGTGCCGTAGTCATCCGATGCTTCAACACCCTAAAGCTCTTCTGACATTTCTCATCCCATCTGAATACTACATTCTTCCTCAGAAGTTTTGTCAGAGGGGCTGAGATCAAAGAAAACCCCTCGACAAACCTTCGATAATATCCGACCAATCTTAGGAAGCTTCGAACTTTGGACACATTCCTCGGAGCTTCCCAATTCATCGTTGCCTCAATCTTCCTTGGATCCATTTGTATGCCTTGTATAGTCACTATATGTCCCAACAACACTACTTGATCTAGCTAAAATTTACACTTACTGAATTTGGCATACAACTGTTTCTCCCTCATAATCTGCAGTATTATTCTCAAATGTCTGGCATGCTCTTCTCTGTCCTTTAAATACACCAAAATATCATCGATGAACACTATCACAAAGTGGTCCAGGTAGGGCTGAAAAACTTTATTCATCAAGGTCATAAATGCTGTCGGGGCGTCAGTTAACCCAAACGACATTACTAAAAACTCGAAGTGCCTATACCTGCTCCTGAATGCACTTTTAGGTACATAAGCCTCTGTTATCTTCAACTGATAGTACCTCGATCTCAAATCTCAACTCATTTGATTCATCACATTCAACTACATCTCATCATTCATAATTCGTATTCTTTTTCCATAACATATCTTATTCCTAAGTATCAAGCAATTCATATTCAAAATTCATTATTTCCAGTTGCTAACTTCTTCATGTAAACCTCACTTTTAGCTCAACATTATCCATACACAATTCATATTCCCTACTTGATCATAAACACTCAAAATATAACACATTCTCATACACTCAAAGCAGAACACAACATATACATTCATCCAACAGTGTACTGCACCCAGTTCTCAACTTCATGTCAAATTTTGAAACTCTTAAAGACAGAATATAATTTCGATATCTTATGAAAAATGTAGTCATATGTCTCTAGTTTAATTCAAATTAAGAATTATCTCATTTGAATAACTACAGAGCAAGTTATGGCTAAAACGCAGAAGCATGATTAGTGGACATGTTATTGCTACATTTTTCTAGCACTCATCTTCCAATTTTTCCATATTTTACACCTAACACAACTTGTACAAAGATCACCTTTTTTTTTTTATACTTCATTTCCTCTTCATTCTCAACTCCATTTCAACTCAATATCATTCACAAATCAATTCATGATCTATATTTGATTATTAACCAAAAATAGAGCATATACATTTTCCCATTCATCAACAGTTTTCTGCACTCATCCAACACCATTTTGATGCTCATTCTACCTAAAAAAACGTATCTATAATAATATATGAATTATTACTCATCCTACATATCCAAAAACAAGACATTTACATAAATTTTTCATGACCTATGACATATACATAAACATTGCATAACCAAGTCATCAAATCTCAATTTACTCATCATTCTAGCTTCATTTAACCATACTCATGACATTTAAAGCATAACTTACTTGGTTTAGCTTGAATTCTTCAAAAACAACCCTTAGCCCTAGCTTCCAAGCGTCACACGATCATCATCTTAAAGGAGGTAAGGATAGGTTTTTTCTTATGGTAAATTGAAGAATCAACAAGATGGAAGTAGCCATTGATAGATGGAAGCAAGGTGTAACGTTGGTGAGGTGAGAAGATAATGAAGAAATGAAAATGAATGAGAAGAAGAAAAAAGCCACGAAAACATGAAGAAAGCAAGAGTTAAATGAAAGACAAAACAATTTATTTGGGCTTTCAAGTGAAGAGTATTGTGAGAGAAAGGAGTGGTGAGTGGTAGTGACACTTGTCACTGCCATTTGTCACCTTCCTATAGTCCTATTTGGACCCTTATTAAAAACTAGTCTATTTGTCTCCAATTTCTAATCCAATTGTCTCTAAATTTTTATGACACTTTTAAATAAATCCCAAAGTCATTTATCAAAATTGTCATTGCCATTTAACAGTTAATTCTACTACCATTTATCATTTGTCTTGCCACTTGGCATTTTTCCTAATCCAAAATTCCCCAAAATTTCCTAAAATTCACCAAAAATTCTAAATCACTAAATACACTCTCTAAATCAATTTTTCAACATATAAAAACTACAATTCTCAATAGAATCACATTTATAAACAATTATACCCAGAATATGTCAATGAATGTATGCATAATTATTTTAATGTACAAAAATTCAATATTCACGTGTATGTGTATGTTATATTATGCATGAGCATAAAATGCGCTTTCTAATTTCTCAATAATCTCTCATAATTACTATTATAGCCTTATCATGGGTAACGGGATGTTACAACTCTTCCCTCCTTAGAAGAAATTTCGTCTTCGAAATTCTTACCTGATTTTTCGAACAGATGGGGATATTGTGTCCTCATATGCTCCTCCGTTTTTCAAGTTGCTTCCTCAGTCGAGTGATTCCTCCAAAGGACTTTCACCAGTGGAATTACTCGATTCCTCAACTGCTTGGTCTGAGATCCCACTATCTTGATTGGCTCCTCAACATAGCTTAAGTTACTAGCAACCTCAATTTCTTGAGCCGGTATCACTTGTGTCAGATCCGATCGGTATCTTCGGAGGATATTCACATGAAACACATTGTGCAATTGAGACATTTCATTCGGTAAAGCTAACTTATATGCCAAAGGTCCTATCCTCTCAATGATCTCATAAGGTTAACTTGTCCTTTTTAACGAATCTCAATAATCCTTTCCAAGGTGACACTCTCAAGAATACTCTATCTTATACTCGTTATCTCATATCGGTCGGAGAGGCAAACGAAGCATGCCTTATAAGGCTGTGGCAACCTCTCCCTCATAGACGCTTTTTCCATGCCCTAACGTACCAGATCCCAGCAGAACTCCAAAGTTAAATATACTTAGGCAAGAGTAGTACCAGGATGGGTGACCTCCTGGGAAGTCCTGTGGGAGTAGTGTCCAAAAGAGGCCTATAAGCAAAGTGGACAATATCTGCGAGCGGGTAGTCTGGGCTGTTACAATTGGTATCAAAGCTGGTACCTGAATGACATGCCAGCGAGGACGCTGGGCCTCAAGAGGGGTGGATACTCGCTATGCCATATCGGTCGGAGAGGCGAACGAGGCTTGCCTTGTAAAGCTGTGGCAACCTCTCCCTCGTAGACGCGTTTTCCCTAACGCACCGGATCCCATCAGAACTCCTAAGTTAAATGTGCTTGGGCAAGAGCAGTACTAGGATGGGTGACCTCGTGGAAAGTCCTGCGGGAGTAGTGTTCAAAAGAGGCCTACACGCTGGAAAAACAAAACCGTGAGTGAGAGTAGTGTCCAAAAGAGGCCTACACGCTGGAAAAACAAAACCGTAAGCAGGAGTAGTGTCCAAAAGAGGTCTACACGCAAAGCGGACAATATCTGCGAGCAAATGGTCTGGGCTGTTACACCGACACTATTCAATAGTCTGATCGAAAGTATGAGGCACTTGACTTTCACACGCCCAGATATTATGTATGCAGTTGGATTGGTGAGTAGATATATGGAGAAGTCAAAGCAAGATCACTTCATTGTAGCAAAAAGAATTTTAAGATATATTAAAGGTACAATAAATCATGGTCTATTTTATACACATTCTCAAGATTTAAAGTTGATTGGTTACTCAGATAGTGATTATAGTAGAGACTTAGATGATTGAAAGAGCACCTCTAGATATGCATTTCATATTGGATTAGCAAGATTTTCATGGTCATAAAAAAAGCAACAAATAATTGCTCTCTCCATATGTGAAGCTGAGTATATCGCTGCAGCAATATGTATATGTCAAGCGATATGGTGAAGAATATTTTGAGTGAGTTATATCGTCCACAAGAAGGTTCGATTACAATATACATTGACAATAAATCTGTTATATCACTTGCAAAAAATTCAGTGTCACATAGCCGAAGCAAACATATAGACACAAAATATCATTTTATTCGAAAACAAGTGAAAGATAAAACTGTAGAGCTCATTCATTGCAGAACTGAAGATCAAATTGTAGATATTTTTACAAAGTCATTGAAGACTGATGTACTTCACAAGCTTAAAGAAAAGCTTGACATGCAAAGTCGGGTTTGAGGAGGAGTGTTAGAAGTCAAACTTGATAGAGGCTTATAGGTTTTTCTAGATACAATAGTTGAGTATAGCTATTCTCCTTTACTTGTGCTGGCTGTCAACGTTCATTTATTATAGTTGTGATGTAGCTGTAACTTCATTTATTATGGTAGTATTTTAATTGGATTTGGTGTACGATCTTTTTTATATTAGCTATAATTATTGTTTATATGTGATATACATGAAAAGTAATATTAATAGAAATAAGTACTATTGTTATTTCAAATTTCTATTTTATGATTTTTGGAGACATGTTTGATGTAAAATAAAATAATTATATAGTACAATATATTGAGAGACTATTTGTAATTTTAAAAAATTATGGATTATTGGTACTGTTGTTGCCTGTAACCAAATTAATAATAACTCTAACAATGAAAAATGTAGTTAGTGAAGAGTTGAGATCGTTCCCACGAGAAATTTTTAACGGTAAAGGTTATACGAGTTTAAAGCTAAAACAAATAGGGGGTTTAATTCATGTAAATTTAAGAAATTAGAAATGGCAGAAATCGAAAATTAACAAAAATAATCAGATCTGAAAATTCAGTAAACAAACCTTGGTTTTGGGTCATCGACATTTTCATACTAATATGGATCATTGATATAAAATTCAGCCTATTAACAAACATTCATTGGGTGATATTTTCTCTTATGAATAAATGAATAGAAACATGTATTCTTATTATTCAACAACTTAGATACGATCTTAAGTTTAATTGATTAATAGCTTTAAGAACTAAGAACCTAATAAACAAGACAACACACATATGACGTGCATTTAATCAAGTTAAGTATCTTCTTAGAATTTCCAAACTCTAACGTAAATATGGTAATCTTAATTGGTACTTTGGATTAGCAAAATTGAACCTTAAATCCTACTAACCTGGCTATAAATTAAACAAATCAATTCCTAATTACGTACCCTAGAAATCAATCAATTCAATCATGAAAAGCAACTCGGAAGATACTCAATATTTATCAATGGAATAAACTTTATTTAGAAATCTCACACATACTAGATGGCAACGCGGTTCTCTTCAACAAAGAAGAAAGATTTAGCTACTCATAACGAAAGTAAAAACCAACAGAAGAATAATCAAATACAAAGTCTCCATCCCTGGTCTTTTTCCAGAAAATACGAAAAATCCTAGTAAAACTACTGCAGAAAACGTAAACTCCTAATAATGCTTGCATGAACAGTAAAAAATGTCTTCTTTTATGCTTTTCAATGTCCTCTCTCTTTCCTCCTTTTCGTTATCTTCAGCAGATATCCTCCCCCCATATTTAGGTTGCAGATCTCCATCAGTAAGGCAACAATTTGATTCTCAAGATCATGAAGATCTTAGGTGGATCGAATTTGATTTCAAAACAGATTCTGCAAATATTCTTTTTCCTTGCACGTGCCCACACTTAATCAATTATTTTTCTGTCAGCTGGGAATTCAAATTGTCTTTACTTTCCTTGCATCTTTTTTATCCAATTTCGTCTTTCATGTGTTGAAAATCATCTGAGAACAATTAAGAAATAAGTCCAATAATTTTGAATAATAATTTCAACACAATAAAGAGATTTATATACAAAATTAGGACAAAAATGACAACTGAACAATTATTTTATAATTTTTAAAAACACTCAAAACGATATACGATATTGACCAATATTGGTATAGTAACCATACCGAAACCAAATCTAGTAAGGATACCTATACAATATTCATAACATTAATAGAATGACGTTACTAAATTGAACTTAATAGCTTAAATTCTCATGCTTTCATCCATTTTAGATCATTAGAATTTTAAATTATAATAAGATTCAACTTTAGGATCTCAAACTTAAGTTACTTCAACACCTCTTCTTGTATTACTTTTTTCCTAAAAAGGAAATTTGCTTATATTTAGCTTTAACCATCTTGTAACTCAAATTAATAAAATTTCTATTATACATATCTTATTAACAATTAACCATTAATATTAACCACATTGTAGATAACATACTATACCATAATTAACAACTTTACTAAATTTTAAAAAAACTAATGATATGACTAGTAATGTGATATTATCTTAAAGTAACCTAATGACGCAAAACTAGACGATGAAATACCAGAGGAGATGCAAGAGAAGATCAAAGAGGCAAGGTAAATAATGTCTTACTTGTTACATGGTAAAGAAAATTAGAAATCGTTGTTCATATAGAGAGTGAAGTGCATATATATAACTCAAAATACTCTTCTAAAGTTTCAATAAGCTTTGCAAGATATGGCTATGATCTTGATGAATTGATGTTGCATCACATAGAGTGCACATTAGTAATAAATTTTCCTCCAATGTCACCTATAGAACCCTTGCCCCACCTCCCCGTCGGGATTCCACCAAGACCGTCGGCTTCTTTTGCTGCAAGGTCGACCACGTTGGTAGTAGCCGCCGCTGCCACCGCCGCCTTCACCACCCTAGTACTGCCGTCAAACTCATTCCAGGCAGCCTGAATCGAACCCTTAAGCTTGTCGAGTTTGTGCTCTCTCACAGCCACCGTGCTCTTAAGGAGATTCACTTCCTTCATTAAGCGAGACACCAAGCTCTTCAAGCTCTCCATTTCCTTGTTCCTTTGACCCACCATTTCCTTGAGCTGGTTTATTTCCTCATCTCGCTTTCCCACCATCTTCTTCAGGCGATCAATGTCCTTGATCACTTGATCATCATATGATGACGATCTTGCTACGAGCACTTCATCAAGCTGCAGATGATTTGACTTCTCCTCCCCGGACCAAAAAGCCACTTGCCTCGCAAAAACCTGGAAGCATTTTCAATTACACATCACTTAATTAGCTAGCCACCCAAATCATATATAAGACAATAAAGCAGACGCAGACACATGCACATGTACATCTATACCTTGTTGTAATTGTCAGAAGTCATGTTTCAGGACAAAACCTCGAAGAACAAATGGGTTACTGTGCAGGGTAGCATAGAGTATTGATAATCAGCTAGGTCATGTTATATATAGACTACACAGAGAGAGACACTGATAAAGACAGATGTGGGAGAGAACTGAGAAGGAGACGATGCAGGTACTTTGAAGATTCAGGGAAGGTATTTCTTGTTAAAGTAACCAATACCAATAAGGTGTGAAAACAAGTTGGTTCCAGTTTGTTTCGTAAGAAATTTAATAATCATATCGCAGTCCAATTGCACTTATTAATTAAGGGAAATTAATGATACGACAGTCCATTAATCTACATTGACCAGATTCAAACATGGTTCATTATTTTATAATAATGATATGTAAATTTTCTATTGACGAAAGCAGATCAACTAATGCCCCATACCAAATTCAAGTTATCTGACGTTCAAATCATTTCTTCATCCATGGTTACTAGCGTCAATTCGCATGAAATATCTATAATGGATGCCATGTCATTGATTACGTCGAAAAAGTTGCCTGTTGGACTATTCTTCTCCTTCTAATTAATTCGAAATGATTTTAACGAGAGTAGGAATATAGAGTGGATAGGGTCTGATGATTCTCATTTGATTGAATCCAACTTAATATTAACAGGTTAGATAAGTTATGATTGGGTTGAATCGAAGTTAAAATTAACATGTTGGATTAAAACTAGGCTACAGGTTAAAGTTAAGTCTAAGAGTCTAACTTAGAAATTCAATACAAATGATTTAGACATCCTTCTTAAAATAATGTCGATTTAGTTTAAATTTTTAATATAATATTGTTTTAATGTTTAAGTTGAAAAAGGAAAAATTAAAACAAAGTAGTCTTAAACATAATTACTAAAAAAAATTTTCAAATAGGTGAGAGACATAGATAGTTTAACTTGAGCTATTGCCAAACCTACAACTCTATCACGTTGGTATATTAAGTTAACTGAACAAATATTTAAGTAGGACAACATAACCTGATGCTATAATTGATATTTTCTCCATCATTTTCCTTTTTTTGGGGAATCTAGGACTTATTTTTTCCCCCAATTTTTAAGCCTTGCTCTAGTTAGATTTTAGGTTTTTTAATTAGGTATCAAGTTGTTATTGGCTCAATCCTGGTAACTCAACACAATGACATTGTTATTCTACCCAATAGTTGCTCTTCGATCCTTGTCCAATTTTTTTTTTCAATATTTAGTATTCAACTCAATGTTATGAATACCGTACCGGCCTCGGTATCGAATTGAACTCTGAAACGGAACTGTACCGGTACCGGTTGGTACCGGGTACCGTTTCGAATTTTTTTTTAATTTATGAAATAGTCCCTAAAATTTTTAAAAATTGCAAAATAGTCCATATTGGTATATTATACAGTTGTACTGTAT
>JAOSBL010000003.1:2574686-2586633 GCA_027568915.1 Erythroxylum roraimae | reverse complement strand
CATATCTTATTAATAATTAACCATTAATATTAACCACATTATAGATAACATAATTAACAACTTTACAAAATAAAAAATAATAATTATAGGACTAGTAATGTGATATTTTCTTAAAGTAGCCTAATGACGCAAAACTAGATGGTGAAATACTAGCGGAGATGAGAGAAGATCAAAGAGGCAAGGTAAATAATATCTTACTTGTTAGATGGTAAAGAAAATTAGAAATCGTTGTTCATATAGAAAGTGCAGTGCATATATGTAACTCAAAGTACTCTAGTAAGTTTCAACAAGCTGTGCAAGATTGCAAAATTAAATTATGCTATGGTCTAATGCTATTTTCTAGCGATTATTAGTGAATATTATTATTAAATAAAGATTTTTATTTTAATAAAATATTATTTTTATTATTTATACTAATAATAACTACTAATAACCAACAAATAATTCAGAAATTATTTTTAAAAATAATAAGAAGTGATATGGTTATGATCTTGATGAATTGATGTTGCATCACATTGATAAAATTCCCTCCAATTTCAACCATAGAGCCCTTGGCCCACCCCCTCGTCGGACTTCCACCAGGACGGTCGGCTTCTTTTGGGGCAAAGTCGACCACATTGGTCGAACCATTGAAATATCTTTTCTAAAATGATATCATTTTAGTTGAACTTTTTAATATAATATCATTTTGATGTTTAGATTTGAAAAGGAGAATTTAGGGTGTTTATTTTCATTTTTATTTTTAGTTTTTAGTTTTAGTTTTCAAATTTAATAAAAAACCTTGTTTGTTTAAATTTTTAGTTTCTATTTTTAGTTTTGTTTCTTCTAGTTTTTAAAAATTATGAAAACTATAAAAATTGGTTTTTGTTTCCTGATTTTGTTTTTTTCATAATCTGATTTACTATTTTTTTCATAATCTGATTTACTATCATTTAAATATATATTATTTAATTATTAATAAAATTATAAATAATTTAATTAAACATTATATTTATATATTTAATAAATTAAAGTTAATTATCAATAAAATTTGAGTAATTAAATTTTATTTAATTTTTATAATTAAATTTAAAATATATAAATATTCAAATAAAATTTTATTTAATAATTAAAATATATTTCAAATAATATTAATTTATAAATAAAATTTTAATTTTTAAATTATTTATTTTATTAAAATAACATAATTTATTAATAATTTGTTAATAAATATTACATAAGAGATTAAATAAATTTATTTAATTAAAAATAATTTATCTTTAAGTTTTATCTAAAATGTAATTTTTATAAGTGATAAAAATACAACTACATTAACATTAACAACCAAATAAATTTTTATTTTTATTTAAAAGAAAAATAAAAATAAAAATTGGAAGAAAAATATAAGTAAAATCAAACGCCCTAAAACAACATTGTCTTAAAAAATAAAATTAAACGTCATCATTGTAAACAGCCTAGATAAATTATGCGTCAAAATCGAATCACGTCTTCGAAGTTCGAATCGGATTAGGTGAAAGAATAAGTAGTTTAACTTCACCTATGGCCAAACCTACAACTCTGACGTTAAACATAAGCAGGAAAACATAACCTGATGCTATAATTGATTTTTTCTCCTTCATTTTCCTTTTTGAGGAATGTAGGACTTAAATTTTTTTCCATCTTTAACCCTTGCTCTAGTTATATTTTTGGATGTATTATTAGGTATCAAGTTCTTATCGGCTTAATCCTCGTAACGCAACACAATGACATTATAGGGTTATTCTAGCCAATATATGTTCCTTCGATCCTCGTCCAATATATATATATATATATATAGGGAAAATATTTGGTATTCAACTGCTATAACTTTACTCAAGTCAAAGAATTTTGTTTAGCAGGAACAAAATTTCAAGTTTAAGTCTCAGTTCTAAATTTTATGAGAGTATATTTATATTATAATAATATAAACATTTATGTGGTGTGATCTCAATGTAGAAAAGGAAAAGTACTTTCAAATATATGTTAGGTGAGAAGATGAGAGCAATCTTGGAGAAGACATGGTATGACATGCAAAATTATAATTTAGCTAAGAAAATTAATAATTTAAAAATTGGAACAAAAGTTAAACAAAGAATATAAAATATTTAAGGTTTTAAAATTTAACTTCATAAAATTAGTATACATTAAAAACTAAACAAAATTTAAAAATTTTTAAATGATTGAAAAAGCAAACTATCCTTATCTATTAAAAAGGTTGATGTTTGCCAGCTGTCCCACCCTGTAAGGTGCCTACAAACTAGCGAGGGGATTAGTTACTGGATTCGCCGGTGGATACCCTAGTCAAAGAAAAAAAAAAGGTTGATGTTTAATTAAAGAAAGAAATTGTAAATAAAAACCAATTGGTTTATTATAATTTATAAAAATCAATTATTTTATAAAAATCAATAGATTAATTGATAAATCGGTAGCTTTTTAATATTAATAGTTATTAATAAAGTAACTCAAATTGAAAAGTTGTAAGGTTTAAAATTTTTAAATCATAAAAATAAAAAAGGGATGCTTTAGTAAAAGAAACGTGTAAATCTTTTTTTTTAATGAATATTACATTATGTATAAACAAAACTAACACAACATTACAATGAGTTCAAGGCAAGCACTATATAGACTAGTTTATTATAATAAGGAAATTAACGAGTATGATAATCCACATTAAAGATTTAGTTTAAAAAATATATTGTCTATTATATTTCAACCCAAGTTTGAATTTAAATGCATCTAACTTAATGTGTTAGTTTAATCTAAAAATAAATCATAAAATTGAGAGTATATTTTCGTTTATAATGTGGGAGAGGACATATTTATTAGTAGTCTTGTAGTTTACGAAATCAATATTTTGACATGCGTTTTGAGACAATATATTAACAAGCTATTATACAAGAGGGGAATGAATTAAAATATTAACAGTTTTTATTGAATCAAATAAATATGATTATTCCTTATGATGTCTTTGGTCAACTTGCCGTCAGATAGACTTAACGCAGGTTCTGATACAGAATAAAAGTCTAAATCCAATAGATCCATAGGCTCGGGCTCCTCCGCGTGTAAGGAGTCCTCAGGACCATCGACACCGACTCTTACACTAAAGTCAAAAATCGAGTAGTTGAGGAATTTGATTGTCGTAGAAATTAATGCTAACTTGCTTTTACGCCAGAAATCCTAAATTGATTTAGCTCAGATGGACCTAACCAGTTCAAGGGTCAACTTGCTGTTAGGTAGACCTAACGCGGGTTCTGATGCAGAATAGAAATCCAAATCCAATCGATCCATAGACTCCTCCAAGTGGAAGGAGTCCTCAGGACCATCGACTCTTAAAAATCGAGTAGATAAGCTTTAATTAACGTCCCGTTATTTCAGAACTCTGTCCCTACTTGCACTGTGGTTTTTCCAGAGTTTTGTCTTTAAATAACATTCTGAAATGTATCTAAAGTTCACGCTAGTTTGGCTTTTTGAGTCCTTTGTTTAATTATATTATCATATTTCTGAACTTTTTTCAGCTTCTGCAACTATATATGAGAACTGGGAGTGAAATGGAAGAAGAAACGCGGCATGGTGCAGTTGAAGTTGATGATATTGAACTTGGAAATTATCAACAATCAAGTAAGTTTGAGTTTATGAAAGCTTATTTATCATAAATCTAGTTGATTTCGAGGACCTTGTGTGTAGCTTATCATTAACTTAAAAAACTGGCAACTACTGCAATCAATGAAATCGAACCAGGATATGATGAAACTCAGGATGCTGATCTTATTAGAAGCCAAAGATATCAAGTCGGAGTTGAAACAAAAACCGAGTGCAGCGTTCAAGCATCAAGTGAGTTTTGGCTTATTAGTATAAGTGTGATAACTGATAAGTCCATACAATAATTATGGAATATAACTCATTATATTTGATAGCAAATATAAGCTCTAATAAATATTAAGCTATCTCTTAGTGAATAATAGTTAATATGAAGACTAATGTTGTTGACAGAGGACGCCCAAACAGGCAGCCGAAGATTCCAAGAAGAAAGACTAATGTTGTTGACAGACGACGCCCAAACAGGCAGCCGAAGATTCCAAGAAGAAAGACCAATGTTGTTGACAGAGGACGCCCAAACAGGCAGCCGAAGATTCCAAGAAGAACAAGGTAAAGAGCTTGATCTTGACGAAATAAGTTAGTTGATGTCACTATCAATTCAGCATTTAATTATATTAAAAAATCCTTCGTCTTGGGGAAGATATGATTGGATAGGAAAAAATTATTTTACTTTTTATATAAAAATTTCTTGTTTATTTTTCGTTACATGCCACCAAATAATTATTAATATATACATAATTGATATCTTGAATTTAAATATTAAAATTATCCATATAAATAGAATATTTCTAACAACAGTTAAAGATGAACGTTGAAAGTCTTAAGAATGCAAAAAAAAGAAGAAAATCTACTTGTAACATATCTTTCTTATTTTCATTCATTTGATCTCTTTTAGCCACACAGCTACCAACAAGTAAGCATTGTCTAATAGTTTTGATTTGATTCTTTCGCAGAGAAAAGGGAAATGCACTCGAAGTTGTATCTAGCTGCACTGGAAGGCAAATGGGACATTGCAGAAAGCATTTATGAAACTAAAGGAAAGGAAATAATTAACAACAGCATCACCAACCGAGGTGAGACTGCTCTTCACATTGCAGTCTCTGAAGGTCAAACTGATTTTGTGCGAAAGCTAATCAAGCGAATGAGTAAAGAAGCCATAAAAGCTCGAGATAACTTAGGCAACACAGCTTTTTGCAATGCAGCCACTGCTGGGAACGTCGAATTGGCTCATGAAATGCTAGAAGTGGTCAAGGATTTGGCCAATATCAAAGGAATTAAACAAATGTTGCCAATCTATGTGGCAGCTTTGTTGGGACACAAGAAAATGGTGTCCTACCTCTATGGTCGAACCTCAGATGAAGAATTGACACCTCTTGAACGCATAGATTTATTGGTCACCCTGATAAATAATGATATTTATGGTGAGTAGTACTCTGAAACTTTATGATTACTAGTTCAATGGTCTGTAGAATTATCTGAAATTTGATCAATGCTTCTTTCCAGATGTTGCATTAAGAATGGTCGAAAAACACAAAGCTTTAGCCGTTGATCGAGGTGAGAATCAAAAAACAGCATTGGATGCATTAGCTCGAAAGACAATTGGCCAAGCTGGGGCCAAATGCTTCAACCTGTTATGTCAGTTCTCTGACCTCAACTGGAGTTCGGATTAATTTTTAGTGTGGCTGAATATAATTATTTGGTTTCAGGCTGTGGCTCACATCGGAAGAGTAATCCTCTTCCCGGAGAAGCATCTCGGCTTCTCCATCTCCTATGGGAAAACGTCCAATTGAGTGATCACAGGATAGCATTTGAAGAAAATAGATCAACTTTACTAACATTCAAGGCTGCAAGAAAAGGAAACTATGAGTTACTGACCCTACTCATTCGCACGTATCCTGAATTAGTGATTAAAGTTGATGAGAAGAATTGCAGTATATTTCATATTGCTGTTTTGCACCGCCATGAAGATGTCTTCAAATTGATACATGAAATAGGTTCAGCTAAGAGTTTGGTCGCTGCAATTAAAGATAATAAGAAGAACAATCTGCTGCATTTAGCTGCAAAGTTGTCACCAAAAAAAAGATTAGATGCTATTCCAGGGGCTATTCTTCAACTACAACATGACCTTCTGTGGTTTGAGGTGAATATAAGATAACTACATTTAGAAGAAAGAATGATTATTGCTTGTTTTCATAGTAATTACTCACTCGCCACAAATTCCATGCAGGAAGTTGAGAAAGTTGTAAACAAAAGCTATGTTGAAGCCAAAAATCTGGACAAACAAACGCCTGAAGAAGTATTTCTGATCGAGCACAAGGATATAATAAATGAGGGATGGAAATGGATGAGAGATGCTGCAAATTCGTGCATGGTTGTTGCCACGGTGGTTTTCGTGACGGCTTTCACTTTACCCGGCGGCAATAATCAAGCCAGAAATCCAATGTTTCTACACGACGCTCAGTTCCAAGTTTTCGCCATAGCTGATGCAACGTCGTTGACATTTTCAGTCTCTGCGGTGTTGAACTATGCTACCTGTCAATTCTCAGTTCTCGCTACGCTCTAAACGATTTAAAGCAGACGCTGCCTAGTAAGTTGGTTCAAGGACTCGGAATGCTTTTCATTTCAATGGTGGCAATGATGGATGCTTACATTGCAGCCATTTTCATCATCTTCAAAAGTGGACTACTACGAATTGCAATCCCTATCGCTGTGATATCTATATTTCCAGGCGTTTTGTTCATTCGGCAACAATCTGGTCTCCTTCGTGACGTGGTTCGCTCAACCTAAATGCACAAGTATCTCTTCCACCCCAATAAGCATACTCTTGTCCCCAGGCCTCCGAGTGAGAAACCGAGCTGCCGCGAGGCAACAAACCCCATCCCATAACAAAGGCGATTTGACCGAACTAAATTTTTGTGTTTTTTTAGCTAAAGGTATAAGACGACGTCGTTTTGAGCAAAATGATTACGTTTAGCTTAGAATAGTCGAAATTCGGGCTCTCCAAGTCGGGCCCGGTTCCCGTTGTTACCTGGATCTAGTGGAAAGGCTACAAAACGTGTAGGTTATGTTTCCGAAGATTAGTGCATCTTAATGTACTCTCGTAGTAGTTGTTTGTTAGATGGATCCAAATTGGACAGGACTATCTTACTGGAGGATCTGGTAATAGTTCTGCAACCTTTTCATAGAGAACAATTAATCCATTTGAAAGTAGCAGTGCCATTGTCTAGACTAAGCAACTTCCTGAGACTAAATAATTTAAAATATATAAATTTTCCCTTGCAGCATATTCCAAGATTAATTTGGATGAATTTTGTAGGAAATTTTCACTTTTGACTGCCTAAACTATCACGCTCAGAGAAGTATATCCCAATCATGTTTTGATAATCAAGAGCTAATCCAATTTACGTATCATCAACAAAAATTCGGTAACATAGAAAGAAAATAAATTGAAATAGATGCATTATACATAAATGTCTATGGGAAGAAGCTATGAAAATGCTTGGTTGCCAGCTCCTCCTCCAATGTCCCCTGCTGATGGCTTCTTGCGTTTCCTAGTCTCAGCGGGAGTAGTTGTTTTGGTAGGGCTTTCTTCTACTTTTTGGATAATTGTAATCACTCTATCAAAATCATTCCAAGCTGATTGTATGCAACCCTTTAGCCTGTCAAATTTTCTTATCTCTTACCTCTACCCTTCAACCATTTCACCTCTTTCACTAGTCCATCCACCCTGCGCTTAACTTAAGCTCGTCGATTTCCTTGTTTCTTCAATCCACATCGTAGTTTTGGTCCTCAAGAAAGGAATTGCTACGTTTCACGAGACTCTACCGTTAAAGTGTTGCTTGGTTTAAGCTATACCCTATAGATTATAAAGGAAAGTCAAAGAAGTTAAGAGAATATTATATAAGAACAAGATCTTAATAGACTTACTAAATTTACTGTTACGAAAATTTTGTTTTGTTTTATTGGACTCATTTAGACAATAATAAAATTATGATCAAAAAGATTTCTTACACTAATCACAAAATAGAGTTTAAGTTTGTCATTTAAGGTGAGATAGTTCCTATCGTATACTCTTTGAAATTAGTAAAAAATAATTAAAAAATGTGTTATGATCAAAATTAAGTATATAATTTGTATCTTTTTAAGAGAGTATGAAATATAATATATAGTTAAAATTAGTTAAAATTTTATATTAAATTATAAAATTTGCTGAAGTTAAACTATTAAATTTAAATTTGAGTTCAATTGAATTTATATAAAAAATTTAAAATTTATCAAAATTTATAACTTTTTAAATTTCCTTTTAATTTTTTAATCTTTTTAATTTAAATTAAATCCGAATATGTTCAAAATTGAATTAAGCCTAAATCTCAATCTCTAATCAATAATAAGGAAATCAACGCCATCTCTATCCTAGGGTCTTATCATATGCTTCTACTTAATGTCTTTTCCTGCTCTTGGTTTTCTCAACTATACCTCTTATTTCTACGTGCTTTGTACTAATCTCTAGTTTACTTTCTTTTTTTGGTAATTAATCTCTAGTTTACTTTCTCAATGGTAATCTCGTTAACTTCAACTAGGGTTGTTAATTTTGACCGATAGTCTAATTTTGACTCGAGTTGATAAGGTTATGGGTTAAAAATGATCAGTCCAACCAGGTAACTAGTTGGCCCTAGCTGGCCCGTAACCCAACATTTATTTTAAAATAAAAAACAACATTATTTTTTATTTTTAAAAAAAATATAAGATAGGTCGGGTTAGTCCGACCTACTAGTGGCACGACAGCCAGTGGCCTGGTCAGGTCTTTGATATTTCTAACTTCAACAAGTTCAATTTCAAAGTTAAAAGTTGTTCACCGTACGTATGAAACTAAAAATTCTAAGAAACAGTTAAAAATCAGTCAATAAATAAAATAAATACTTTCCATACGATGATAAAAAAAATCCAAATTATATTTAAAAAATCCAACTTCAACAAGGAAAAGGCTAAAAATCTTCTTTTACTCAACACAAGAGTCATGTTTGGTTTGAACGCAATCTCAATCATTTTAATGAATTATGATTGCATAAAAAAGTATTTATCACCTCCTTACACCTTTCCTGCCAAGTTGTAATTTACAAACAAGACTTTCTGCCGGAAAACATGTACAGGAAATGGAAAGATCAATCAAAAAGCCTGAAATTGAATAAGTCTTAGCATTTCATGTTTTAAATTTGATAATACCATAAAGTAGTCAGATTATTTAAAATTTTAAATTTAATGAAAGTTAAGATTTTAAAGATTTTAAAAATATAAAAGATTTATAAATCTACCTTTAAAATTATTATATCTAGTCAACCATGAAAAGTACCCAAAAAAATTACTTGACTCAGATTATATAAGTTGTGAGAAGATAAAAACGAGTCTAATTGATAAAACTTATCTTTGTATTTTTTATTTTTTATATAAGTAGTTTTGATATTGTAATTAAAATCCTGTACACGATCAAATTTTATGATATTTATTTTTATACTATTCTTATATTTTTAATATTTTTGTATAATAAATTAACAACAAAAAGCTAAATATTATATACAATAATATGGATAAAAAATGTCACAAATACTTATAGTGTACATGGTGTAACATTTAGTTATAATATATATTAAAATTTTGACTATATATAAAATGTAGCTAAAATTTTTTGGCTATAATTTTTTGGCTACAATTGTAAAAACTTAGCCAAAAACTTTTTGCTATATTTATGGAAACATAGCTAAAAGTAATTAGCTATATTGGTGACGATTTCACAAAACATCACTTATGAAAATAAAGTGTCGGAAAAAACAATTTGTGACAATTAGGGAAAAACGTCGCCCCATATTTTTTTGCTATGATCTTTGGCGATGTTTTCGACGATGAATAAAAATTGTCTCTAATAATTATTAGCAATGATTTTGAGACTTTTAACCACAAATTTTTCCATCCCTAAAAGTCCCTTATGTTGTAGTGAAGATTGCAAAATTAAATTATGTTATGAGCCGATGCCCTTTTTTAATGGTTATTAGTGAATATTATTATTAAGTAAAGAAAATTATATTTTTAATGAAGTATTATTTTTATTATTTATACTAATGACAAATAATTTAGAAAATTACTTTAAAAAATAATAAGAGGTGATATGGCTATGATGTTGATGAATTGATGTTGCATCACGTAGAGTGCACATTACGAATTAATTTCCCTCCATTGTCACCTATAGAACCCTTACCCCACCTCCTTGCCGGACTTCCACCAAGACGGTCGGCTTCTTTTGCGGCAAAGTTGACCACATTGGTGGAACGATTCAATCATCTTTCCTAAAATGATATTGTTTTGGTTTAACTTTTTAATACAATTTTATTTTAATGTTTAAGTTTGAAAAAGGGAAACTAAAACAACATTGTCCTAAAAAATAAAATCAAACATTATCGTTGTGAATAATCTAAATAAATTATGTGTCGAAATCGAATCACATCTTTCTTTCTTTTTTGGGTGAAGAGGATAAACAACAAGGAGGTGTTAAATGACCGTTTCACCACAATAGCTTAAGCTGTTGTGTGAGGCCAACTTAATTGATTTTATATATTCACTAATACACTCCCTAAAGTGAAAGTCCTTTGAACTTGAAACTTGCACAGGCCCACTTTACTTTGTGCTGAATAATAAGTGGGTGGTAGGATTTGAACTCACGACCACTTGGTCACAAAGGCTCTGATACCATGTTAAATAACCGTTTCACCACAATAACTTAAGTTGTTGTGTGAGGCCATCTTAATTGGTTTTATATATTCACTAATAGTGTGAGGCCAATTTAATTAGTTTTATATATTCACTAATAGGAGGCCTATGGCCTAAAAAACGCCACAGACAAAGCACCATTCTGTAGAAATTGTCGAATACCCGGAGCAGGCATCTCCCACAGATGCCAATGCTGCGAAGAGGAAGATCCTAATTTCGTTAGATAATCAGCACATTGATTGCCTTCTCTCCTGGTATGGGCAATAGAACAGGCCCAGTCTTTCCTTAGATAAAACAAAATATCTTCAACAATTGTCAAATAAGGATAAGATGGAGGGCATTCCTGGGTGACTAACTTGATAGCTTCCAGCGAGTTCGATTCCAGCAAAATCTTTCTATGTCTACGTTCCCATGCTAAAGTCACTCCATGGTAGATAGCCTAAAGCTCTGCCAGCATATTGGTAGCACAACTAATGAAACCTGAGAAACTAAAGATTCAGTGACCAAACTCATTCCGTGCTAGACCACCAAATCCTGCTTTTTCAGAATTTCCATAGAAACTTCCATCAACATTGTCTTTAATATAACCAGAGAGTTTTATTTAGCATGTACAAAATTTCAAGTTTAAGTCTAATTTCTGAATTTTGTGAGAGTAAATTTATATTATAATAATTTATACAATTCTAAGCTGTGATCTCAATGCGGAAAAGTAAAAGCACTTCCAAATGTATGTTAGGTGAGAAGATGAGCGCAATGTACGAGAAGATATGGTATGGCATGCAAATTATAATTTAGTTAAAAAAATTAATCTTTTAAATTTTGTAACGAAAGTTAAATCGATAATATAATATATGTAAGGTTTGAACAAAATTAAAAAAAATTAAAAAAGATTAAAAAAGAAAATTAGTTTTACTTATTAAAGATATTAAAATTTAATTAAAGAATGAGACTGGTAAATAAAAAATCAACTAGTTTATTATAATCTATAAAAATATATTATTTTATGAAAAATAAATATACTATTTATTAACCTTAGTACTTCACTCAGATCTGAATTGGATGTTGTCTTCCTTTACGCTATATGTTTTCTTATCTATTCTTCCTCTCTTTTCTTGTGTTGATCCAGTCTTAATTGAACATAACTATTCATTGTGAAGTCTTTTTTGGTCAACTTGCTGTCGGTAGACTTAACGCACGTTCTGCAATTGATAGAGAACAAACCGATCCATAGACTCCTTCAAGTGGAAGGAGTCTTCAGGACCATCGACTCTTACACTAAAAATTAAAAATGGAGTCGTTGTGGAATATGATTGTCGTAGAAATCCTAAATCCATTTACATCAGAAAGGATAGAATTTTCCAGCTTCTTTCCTTTCCTTTTACTTTTCCTACATTCATCCATAGTAGTAGACCAAGTTTACAAGTCAGTCAACGAGTACAAATAAAATAAAATCTCTACCGGAAAGAAGAATTTATATAAAATTAATTTTTATGTCGTATAAATAATTTTATTTATGAATTTTCAATATTTTATTTTCGTAAATGACTATACTCATTTTAAAATAGCTCTTTTC
>JAOSBL010000003.1:2542274-2552292 GCA_027568915.1 Erythroxylum roraimae | reverse complement strand
TTGCAAATGAAATTATAATGAGATTATAATTATGAGATTCATATTACATTTATGTATTATTCCTAAATGTTCCTAGTAATTGTTCTATCAAGATTGAACATTAATAGAATGTAAAAAGACTAGCACACATTTTGTTTTTCCTTACAAAGGAAGTAGTCGATCTCATAGGCTAAGGTATAGAGATACTTAAACAAACGTGTGAGTGCTTACTAAAGAACAAGTTCATTGAACATACCTAATATGAGAAATCCATTTGGAACATTACTTGTGTGTCTATGGAATTCTCATTGTGATGATTGTATAAGTGATCTTTTGACTTGAGGTCATCAAAGTTATCTTATATAAGGATTGTTATCTTTTGATACTACTTATGATCTATTTTATCATAGGTCCTAAATCGGTAGTCATTAGATGTAACATGAACTATATAGAGATAGTTGAATGATCAAGATAGGATTCACCACCTTAAAGTAATTCGGGAGAATGTTTTGTTGTTCTCGATTAGTATTAATTTAAGAAATCCTTAGCCAAGATGAAATGATGTTTTGTAAATAGTTTATAAATGTCATTAATTAAATTGATAGCTAATGACAAAGAACTAATATGATTAGACCCAAATTAAAGTAGACATTAATTCCATGCTTTATGTCTAATCGGAACATTGTATGATGAAAGGATTGAATTATATGAAAAAATTATGCACGAAAAGGTTAGTCAAAACTACTTTGACATTCCTGAATATTTGGGTGGCCATGATGCGTTGTTAGACGCCAATTTTGATTTATGATTATAAATTATTTAATTGAAGAATTAAAGATAAATTAAAAGAAGTTTTAATTTATCTAAAATTAGATTTTATAATCACTACCAATATATTTAGGAACCTAATGGGTCTCACGTATAGAATGGGTTAAAGAGAGCAAAGTTAATTTAATCAAGTTGGACTTGATTGTAAAGTTTGAGAAACTTTATGATTCAATATGAGATATTTAATAAATAAGGATCAATATGAGACATTGAATCTTATATGGGCATAATTGGTATTTAATTAGAGTTATTTGTAATTCTAATTAAAGTTTAATTCAAATTAATATTTAATATCAATTAAATTACTAAAACGTCCAAAGCTTATTATAAATTGGCTTGAGTTCCATGGAGCTAACACTACATGCTTAACCCTCTCTGTAAGAGTTATAGAGTTATCTCAACCTGTTATGTGGATACCGTTAAAGGTCATACACTTGTGCGGCTACAGTGGTTGAAATGGTTCAGTTTCGGAAACGGTTTGAGGGATGAAACAAAATAAAGATCAAGCTTCGAAATAAGGTACGAATTAAATTTTCGCTTTATTATGACTCGTGTTAATCATTTAATAGATAAATTTTCGCTTTATTATGACTCGTGTTAATCATTTAATAGAATTAAATAGATCTTGATTTTCAGAAAATCAAAAGTCATGAAAAAGTTTCGTGATTATTCCACTGCGGTTTGGATCGCATCCCGACCCGATTGCCCAATAGCACGAGGATCCAATAGAAAAGGGAGAGAAATGGATGACACTGCAGATTCGGGCATGCTTGTTGCCACTCTCATAGCCACTCTCATAACAGGCGGAAATAATCAAGCCGGAAATCCCATACTTCTGCGTGATAGGTGATGCAATATCGTTGATATTGTCAGCCTCTGCGGTGTTGAAATTCCTCTCAACTCTCACTTCTTTCTACGCTCTAAACGATTTTCTACATAATCTGCTTAAAAAGTTGGTTCAAGGACTCGGAATGCTTTTCATTTCAGTGGTGGCAGTGATGCTTGCTTACATTGCAGCCATTCTCATCATCTTCAAAAATGGTCTACTTCGAATTGCAATCCCTATCGATGTGATAGCTATATTTCCAGGCGTTTGTTCATTCGGCAACAATCTGTTCTCCTTCGTGACGTTCGCTCAACCTATACGTCCAAGTCTCTCTTCCAGCCCAATAAACCTAAACTTTTCTATGCTGGAGCTTTACATCAATGATTTAGACTTTAACCACGGAAAGTATTTTGAAAATAAAATCAATTAAAAAGTCATTGGTGATTGGTGATTAATTTCACTATGAAAAGAGAAAATTTTATTATATAAAATATTATATTTTTTATTTATAATAATGATGACCATAAATCATCTTTAAGTAATAACTATTAAATATTTATTATTTTTAATATTAGTAATTAATTGACTACATATAAGTATATGGCAACATAGAAAGAAAATGCATGATCAACTTAGAATGTCCTCTTCTGATGGCTTCTTGCGTTTCCTAGTCTCAGGAATCACCCCATCAAAATCATTCCAAGCTGATTTTATGCTACCCCTCAGCCTGTCGAATTTCTCCCTCTCTTTCTTCAACAATTTCACCTCCTTCACTAGTCCATTCACCGTGTCCTTGAGCTCGTCGATTTCCTTGCTTCTTCGATCCACATCGTAGTTTCGGTCCCCACGAAAGCACTTGTTAAGTTTCACAAGACTCTGCCATTGAAGTGTTGCTTGGTTTTAAGTTATACCCTATAGATTATAAGGGAAAGACAAAGAAGTTAAGAGAATATTGTATTTGAATAAGATCTCAATACCTTCTTGTTGGTAGGCATGAAGATTTGCCAGGGAGGAGTTCTTGGAGTTGAAATTACCATACAATTTGTCCATGGAAGATTTTCCATTAAAGTCTGAGGTACATTTAGAGCATTAAGACGTGTGTTATATACACAAGGGAGTGCGAAGAAAGAGACAAATGTGAGTTCGGTAAAGCACACTTTAATTGACAAAGTCAATAGAATTAATTGCTTTCACCTAAGCACCTAACATCTACATTTGTCATTTGAGACAACATTTCACTGTCACCAGTCTCAATAATATAGCCTCCCAAGATATGATGTTTTAATTTCAGGTAAAAGACATATATTAATTTAAAAGAAATCTTCTAATTCTCTACGTCTCTAATTTCGACCATAATTCCAGCGAAAATAAAGTTGCACTTAGAGCTGCATCAAGCTGCATTGAACAGCCCATGGGACATAGAAGAACGCATTTATAAAGAAGATGCTGAAGTCTATGAGGATCCGCGTTGCAGCCATCGCTGAGCAAATCGGCATCTTCCAAGATTAACTTGGATGGTTTTTGTATGAAAATTTCATTTTGAACCACCTAGCTAGACTACCATCCTGAGATAGTAGTGTACAAATATGTATGCACTTTATAAATATAATCCTAGTTTTGTTTTGATAATCTTGAGCTAATCCAATGTTCACTTTGTATCTTGGTCAACATCATCATTATCTTAAACACCCAACTGAATCTCGCACAAACGCAGCGTCTGAAGAGGTTTGATAGTACGTAACCTTACTCCTACCTAAATAGAGAAACTGTTTTCGATAGACCCACATACATTGTGATTTGAAGATATTAAAAAAAGTCAAATAAACACAAAAGATTAAAAAAATTAGAATAAAGTAATAATAAATAATTAAAATAAAATAATAGTAGCTAAATAAAAGGCTTCAAATCTTCATTAACTGATGCAAGTTTAGAAGACAAAGTTTTATGAAAATAGCAGGACAAATATACCTGATATGCTGCAAAATTCTGCTTATACCTAATATGTTACAAAGTTCTACTCACAATTTCTCGAGTTGTGCATATTGTCCTTGCACAAAGGCCATGCTAATCTGCTTTGTATCATTCCAATTTTATCGAATGTCCCCGAAGGAACAACTAGTAGTTGTTGCATCATAATAATTAAAGCCTAGTTTGCTACTTTAAGCTAATGATGTGGTTTTATTCAAGTTACTTAAACGAAATGACGAACCATTACATCGTTTTATTAAAAACTAAACCAGACATGGGGCTTTACTTTCGAAAGGTGTCTCAACTCGAGTAATAATCCATTAGTAGCAACGAAAAGACACAACGAGAATACCCTTTCTTGATTCGTGTGGTCTAACAATGCCACGTACCTTGGTTATGTTATGATTTCAAACTTAGTACGTCAACTTGTATTGCTTTATCATTATATCATTTAGAACTTAAATTGCTTTTAATAATTTAGTAATTTACTTTTAATTGTATAGCTAGATGGACAAAAGTTGGATGTCTCATTAGAAATGGTCAATTGAATACTTAGAAGGAGTTAATAGTTTCATGCAATTTGTAAAAGATCAAATGGATGTAGAATGTTGTATTTGTTATCCATGCATAGATTACTTAAAAGTGAACAATCAAAGTCAAGATGCGGTATATAATCACTTGCTAATCCAAAGCGTAGATAAATTCTATACTCTGTGGATTTATCATGGCGAACGTTCTGAAACAAGTTGTAATAGTGTTGATACATGCTTTAATGATAGTAACAATAATGATGTAGATGATTGTGATATTAATGACGATGGTGATGATGGGATTGGCAAGATGTTAGAGGATTATTGGAATTATATGGAGACTATAAATGAAATTGGTTTTCCTAACATACTTGGCAGTATTACAAAAGATAATTTTGGAAAGTTATTGAAAGTTGCTCAAGAAGAATAATATCCAGGGTGCTCGAAATTCTCACAGCTATCTTTTGTTATGAAGTTGTTGCATTTGAAAGTTTATAATAAATTGAGTAACAAATCTTTTGACATGTTAATTGACTTGCTCTATAATGCATTACCTTTTAGACACAAATTGTCCAAATCTTACTATAAAGTAAAGAAATTGTTAAGGGACCTTGGATTAGGATATATATCAATACATGCTTATAAATATGATTGTGCTATATTTTGGAAAGACAGTAAAGATCTTGATGAACGCCCCATTTATGGTACATCCAGGTGACAACTAGATGATAAGAAAGAGAAAAAATGCAATATAAAATCTTGAGATATATCCCTATTAAACCACGACTACAAAGGCTTTTTATGTCAACAAAAACTATCGTAAAAATGAGGTGGCCTAAAGAGAAATGCATTGATGATAATATTATGCGTCATCCAGCATACTCAATGGCATGGAAAGACTTTGATGGAAAATTCCATGGTTTACAGAGGATTGTCATAATGTTTGACTTAGTTTAGCATCAGATGGATTTAATCCATTTGGTAATATATGTACTTCTTATTGCATATGGCCAATAATTCTAGTGCTATACAATTTCCCTCCATGGAAGTGTATGAAGGAGCCTTCTATGTTTTTGTCTTTACTTATTCTAGGACCTATTGCGCCTGGTAAGGATATCTATATATACAAGCAACCATTGATTGATATCTTAAACCATCTCTGGGAGGTTGGATTATAAAGTTATGATGTTGTTAAAGGTGAAACATTTATAATGCATTCGGTTGTTTTGTGAACTATAAATGATTTTTCAGTTTATGGGAATTTGTCTAGATGGAGTACTAAACCATATATGGCCTGTCCTGTATGTAACCATCAAACTCATTTAATGAGGATACGAAGTAAAATAAGTTATACGGGATATCATCGTTACTTGGAACATGGGCATAGATAACGAAGACGCAAATTCTTTAATGTCAAAGTATAATTAGGTGAAGCTCATTTGCACTTATTTGGTGATGATGTGGTTTACCAACTATCACATTTGGGTGACATTACACCTAGCAAACACCCAAGTAATAGAAAGCAAAAGGAAAATGTTGTGTTGTTAAGCTTAATTGGAATAAAAAAAGCATATGTTTCAATTTGCCATATTAGAAGGAATTGCTATTGAGGCATAATCTTGATGTAATGCATATTAAAAAAAATATTTGTGAGAATGTTTAGATACTTTGATGGGAATTGATGGCAAATCGAAAGACACAATTAAGGCTAGATCGACTTAGAAGAAACAAATATAAGAAAAGATTTGCATTTGAAAAGAAGAGATCGTGGGTCATACATCATTTCACCCGCTTGTTACAATATGTCAAAAAAGGAGAAGCAAGCTTTTTGTCAATTTCTTAAATCAGTCAAGTTTCTTGATGGGTATGCATATAATAATATACCCATTGTGTCAATGTCAAAGAGGGAAAAGTTTCGGGGTTGAAAATCCATGATTGTCATATACTTCTGCAATGATTACTTCCTGTTGAAATTTGTGGGTGTTTATCGAAGGATGTGTCCCTAACTTTGGGACAATTGGTTGAGTTTTTTAAACAATTATGTAGCAAGACACCAAAAGTAGAAGAGCTTGAAAAAAAATGAAAAGAGACATAGCTTTAATTCTATGTAAGCTTAAACTAGTATTCCCCATTTTTTTTTGATGTTATGGTGCATTGGGCAATTCACTTATCATACGAGGCAAAACTTTGTGGACTGGTTCAATTTCGATGGATGTTCCCCATTAAAAGGTAATTTATATTAACTTATACTTCTTTTTCTTAAGTTATTAGTTAGTAACAATTGTTAATGTTTTATATTTTATTTAGGTTTTTAGGTTCTCTTAAGTGCGTAATATAGCTTGACCTTAAGGGTCTATTGTAGAGGCTTATATAGCAAATGAATGCTTGACATTTTGTTCGATGTACTTCATGAGCTGGAGATAAGATTTAATAGACAATAACGTAACTTTGATTTTGATCAAGATGGTGGCTTGCCAGTTTTCTCCCAAAAAATAAGGCCACTTGGAACAGGAAATATATGGATTTAATTAAAGACGAACTTGAAAATGACCATTGGTATATTTTGAACAATTGTGAGAAAGTCGATATATATATGGAGTATGTATATTACCTCTCATTCATTATTTCATATTTGAATTTTGTGGTTCAATATATATTCCTGACATCTATTTACTTGTTTAAATAGAAAGCACAAAGATGAGATTCGAAGCAAAGGGATTGTTAATGTTGAAAAAAGACATAAGATTACGTTCCCATCATGATTTAGGACTCAAGTAAGTTATTGATGGAATATTATGAATTTATGGCAATTTATATGTTAGATTATCTTCTAATTATATTTTGTCCTGCAAATAATACGGTTACATAACCGTAAATTGCTAGAGAGGCCGATAGCATTATATGCTTTGGCATGTGGACCTCATATGTGTAGCAAAAATATACAGGTTGTATTATTAATGGAGTTAGATTTCACATACAAGATCAAAACATTCGACTTAGAAGTCAAAATTGTGGGGTTGTTATTGAGAGACAACATGATGATGATTTTATTGACTTCTACAATGTCATCTCAGAAATAATAGAGTTGCTTTACATCAAGGATAAAAAGGTTGTTCTATTTAAGTGCAAATGGTTCAATCTTGGTGACATAAAAATGAATGACAATATTACTAGCATAAATGTTAGTAACATATGGTATGATAATAACCCTTTTGTCCTTATAAGTCAAGTGAAGCAAGTATTCTACATCAACGACACTGTATTAGGCAACAGTTGGAAAGTTGTTCAAAAGTTTCAATAACAAAATCTCTTTGATTTTTTAGAAAAGGGAAAAGGGGGTAATGAGTGAATGGTGATCAAGTATATCAAGAGATTAAATTAGAGCTAAATAATGGAGCCCTACAAATAAAAGATGCAGATATATCATCATTCCAGGAGAGATGTTGATCCCAATATACTACAAGAAAATGAAGTACAAGCCAATCTTGTCGTAGAAAGAGATGAAGACTATATTGACGATGAATTATATGATAATGATGATACTTTGACCGAATATAATAGTGATGAAGAGTCAAGTCATAATGTAAATAATGATGATGATTTTCAAGATCTTGATCATAATAATTGAAGGTGAAAACAAGTGTTGTTTATATTGTTTGAAATGTAATGTTTGTAACATTTATATTAATGCATTTTGTTGATGTTTCATTTATGTTCATGCAGATTATTGATGCTTGAGTTATGTTAATGCATACTATTGATGTTTAAGTTATGTTTATGCGAATTGTTGATGATTGAGTTATGATCATGCATATTATGGATGTTTGAGTTATATATGTTAATGCAGATTATTGATGATTGAGTTATGTTTATGCAAATTGTTGAAGTTTGAGTTATGTTAATGCATATTGTTGATGTTTGAGTTATGTTAATGCAGATTATTGATGTTTGAGTTATGTTCATTCATATTGTTGATGTTTGAGTTATGTTAATATGGATTATTGATAAGTGAGTTATGTTCATGCATATTGTTGATGTTTGAGTTATATCAATGCGTATCATTGATGTTTGAGTTATGTTAATGTGGATTATTGATAATTGAGTTATGTTGATGCGGATTGTTGATGTTTAAGTTATGTTAATGCATATTCTTGATGTTTAGGTTATTTTAATGTGAATTGTTAATGATCGAGTTATATTAATGAGGATTGTTGATGTTTGAATTATAGATATCCAATATGATGACACCTGGTAGAAACAAAGGGAAGAAGGTGGTAAGTATCGAAATTGTTCCTACCTAATAATAACCTGATCAATCAATTCCTAGCCAACAAAAACAATCCACCTCATCTACCAATGAAGTAAGTCAGTAAAAACTTCCATCTGCCTCTACTAGTACAAAGGGATCTGCAGGTTTTTAATCTTTAACACCTACAAATACACTTATGCTCAAATATATATTTACATGTTTATTTTTTTTTTCTTATCATTATTCATTTGTTGTCAGGTTTCAATACCAACATTAGAAAAAGAGATGGAGGCATAACTAGAGGCTGTGAGTTGCAACGAATGAATGTTGCAATGAATAGCAAGTTGTCAGTACATATTGATACTTCACAAGGTTATCCCCTAGTTAAGATTCAAGCAGCAAATTATCTAGTGAGTTCGGATAATTGTCAGAATAGAATTACTTTGTCTAAAGCATGCTAAAGAGTTGACAGAAGACAACTTACTCCATAATGCTTCGGATAAAGTTTCGGTAAATTTTCAATTTATTTAACTCTGTGAAATATTGTTTCACTTATTTTAAGATTAATTACACTCTTACTTATTGTTCACAAATGAAATTGAATATCGTCAATATTGACAACGCTGTTGTTTCAAACTATATCACTTCATTGTTGAAACAAAAGGCTAAGGATCGTCGTTATAGGTTGCATTAATATTACAAATATTTCCCTTCTGATGAGGAGGTAAGGAGACATGTTCTAGAATGCATGTCTCAAGAAAATTGGATCAATTTGTGTGATTATTGGGCTTCTCCCAACGTTCAAGTTTGTTTTCTTTCCCTTCACATTTGCTTCCATTAATCTTGTTACACGATTTAATGACTATTTTTTCTTTACTTTGGAAAAGTGTGAGAAGGTCAAGGTGAGCATAGGAAAAATGAAAATTCCTCACAATTAAGACTCCAAACCATTTGATGTCATGCGAAATGAATATGTAAGTTCTTTGTTTACAAGTTATTATTATATCAATAAACACTATATTATTTATTGTGCATTATTTTTTTATATTATAAAACACAGTGAAAAGGAATGACATAGAGAAAAGTGTGATAGGATCACACTCTAAAAACTCATTCACTATACAGAAGGTCAAGGGTGGATGTTTGAAGAAGCGCATAATAACTATGTAAGTATAAAAAATTTTAAATTTTAAGTTTATTTATTTATGTAGTACTAACTACTAATATTTACAATGAATATTGGTTTTTGTTTTTTAATTTTAGAATAAGAGGAAAGAGTTGTTACAAGCATTAATGTCTATTAGAAATGAGCCAAATGTGTAAGACATTTGCAACAACATGCTTGGTATATGATCTAAATACATCAAAGATCTTGGGCTTGACCCTAAGTCAATTGCTTCATCCTCATCAAGACCAGCATATGTTCAACATCTTAAAGAGGAGAACCAGTCGCTTAAAAAAAGTTGGTCAACCATGAAAGTACCTAAGAAAATTACTTAACTCGGATTATGTGAGCAGTGAAGATGAAAACGAGTCTAATTGATTAAACTAATCTTTGTATTTTTTATTTTGTATATAAGTATTTTTGAAATTGTAATTAAAATCTTGTACATGATCAAATTTTATGATATTTTATTT
>JAOSBL010000003.1:2474589-2488309 GCA_027568915.1 Erythroxylum roraimae | reverse complement strand
CAAAAACAAACATGAACATGAATTTACATCACTCAAGATAGATATACACACAAACCTTGCAAAACACAAATCAATCCATCAAACCCTCATCATGCAAGCTTTAATTAACCATATTCATGACATAAAACACTAAACTTACTTGATTTCCTTCAATTTCTTTAAAATCTCCATGTAACCCTAGCTCTCTCATCTCCATGATCTTCACCTTCTAGGAGGTTAAGCTAGGTTTTTCTTAGCTCAACTTGAAGGGACAACAAGATGGGAGTAAAAGGAGAAGATGGAGCAAGGTTTCAAGCAATTAATTCAACAAAGCATGAAGGAGATGGAGAGGGGGAGGAAAGTCACGAAAATGGGGAAGAAAAGCCCCCAAAACCTAACTCCCATGGCCTTTGTAAAATGAGTGTCGTGAGAGAGAGAGCAAGGAAGGCTCCATTTAATGCAAGTTAGATATTTTAATACTAGGTTAAGAAATTGCCACATGGCATAATCCTACACATCCACTTGTAATTTCCTCATAAATTCATCAATTTTAAACCCAATTCCAATAAGGTACACTTGTCACTATTTCCCCAAGTCTTGTATTTAATATTCTAATGCTAATTGACAAGAAATTCTACTGCCATTTATCAAGTGGTCTGCTACTCGGCATTTTTCCTAGTCCGAAAATTACCTCCAAAAATTTCAGGAAAATTTCCTAAAATTCTCCAAAAATACAAAATGAACAATGTCACTTTCCAAATCAATTTCTAATAGCCATAGCTCACAATTCTCAAAACCATCCCATTTATTACTAATTATACCCGGAAAATGTCAATTGAGTGCATGATCAATAATTTGCATGTGTGCAATAAGCCAATTCATACATATGTACCCAAATATGATGCATTTGCATCTTAGTTTCACTTAAATCCCATGTACCAAATTTAAAACGGGCAAAAATGCGATTTACCAAAATTGCCCCCGAGGCTGTCCGTTAAACGGACACACATGTCCGTTAAACGGACACAGACTAACAAAGCAAATCCCAATTCATCCGAGAGTGTCCGTTAGACGGACCTCCATGTCCGTTTGACGGACATGAGTCACACAAGGTACACTATTTCACCCGAATCTGTCCGTTAAGCGGACATTCGTGTCCGTTTGACGGACTCACAATAAACCCACATTCTTCAAAAAAATTTCCAACTTTCAAATCTTCAATTAATCATCAAACACAATCCCAATCTTCCCAATCATACGAATTGCAACCCATTTCCTCTAGTTTCATTTAAACCAAACCTCTTAGCTCACATGCACCATATTTTTGGTTTCTAACCTTTAGTAGGAGGGCGGGATGTTACATTAGAAGAGTAATCCTCTTCCCGAAAAAGCATATGAGCTTCTCCAACTCGTATGTCATGAATCCCTATGGAATGTACCACCTCAAAAACTAATATTCAAGGCTGCAGAACAAGGAAACCTTGAGCTCTTGATCGTGCTCATTGACTGGTATCCTCATTTGTTGCTTGAGGTTGATGGGAACAATTACAGTATATTTCATATTGCTATTTTGCACCGCCACACAAATGTCTTCAAATTGATACATAAGATAGGCCTATCTAAGAGTATGGTCGCTGCATTTAAAGATAGGGAGAAGAACAATCTGCTGCATTTAGCTGCAAAGTTGTCACCAAAAAATAAATTAGATGCTATTCCAGGAGCGGCCCTTCAAGTACAACATGATCTACTATGGTTTGAGGTGAATATAAGATAACTAAAGTTAAAAGAAACAATGATTATTGCTTGTTTTTCGTTGTAATATCTCACCCACTTACCACCAATTCTATGCAGGAAGTTAAGAAAGTTACTGGGAAAAGCTATGTCGAAGGAAAAAATCAAAAAAATCAAACGCCTGAAGAAACATTTCGGGAGGAGCACAAGGACCTAATGGAAAAGGGAGAGAAATGGATGAGAGAGACTGCAGCTTCGTGCATGCTTGTTGCCACCCTCATAGCCACGGTGGTTTTTGCGGCCGCTTTCACTGTACCCGACGGCAATAATCAAGCCGGAAATCCCATGTTTTTGCACGAAGCACAGTTCCAAGTTTTCATCATAGCTGATGCAATATCGTTGATATCTTCTGTCTGTGCGGTGTTGAACTTCCTGTCAATTCTCACTTCTCGCTACGCTCTAAAAGATTTTCTACAGTCTCTGCCTAGGAAGTTGGTTCAAGGACTTGTAATGCTTTTCATTTCAGTGGTGGCAATGATGGTTGCTTACATTGCAGCCATTTTCATCATCTTCAAAAATGGACTACTTCGAATTGCAATCCCTGTCGCTGTGATAGCTATATTTCCAGGCGTTCTGTTCATTCGGCAACAATCTGGTCTCCTGCGTGACGTTGTTCGCTCAACCTATATGTCGAAGTCTCCCTTCCGGCTCAATAAACCTACTCTTTTCTATGCTGGTGCTAGTGGAAAGGCTTCAAAACGTGTAGCTTATGTTTACGAGGATTAGTGTCTTCATGTACTCGAGTAGTTCTATATGAGATAGATCGAAATTGGATAGAATTTTGTTAGCTCATGGCTTTTAAAATTAATGATTTTGATGATAGTAATCAATAATATTTAATGACATTTCAAAATTTAAATTTAAATTTATTTGATTGGATTGTCTCATTTATTCAAAAAAATAATGATATAAAAAAGGGCTTATAGAACTTATTTATCTGTTTAGATGAATAACGTTTAACAATTCCGATTTTACTATAACCATCTTAATAACTTTATTTTACAGACGAAAGATCCTTCTATTCACCTGATTCGGCTCTGAGATATAGTCAAATATTTATCTTAAACTCTAGATACTTGAAGATATTATCAAAGGTGATATCAAAGTTGTTTTAGAAGACTCAAAGCAGATTCAGTCAATTAATGATATAATTAAAGCAACGGCTAGTTGAAGAGAATTCCTATTTAAGGAAGAGCTGCTGCATTCACAAAGATATGAGATTTCCTAAAATTTATCAGTAGCATTAATACTTTCGAAAGTCATATCATTATCAAACTCTCTGTGCTTTAGAAAGTAAAAACCCTCTATTGAGAGAGATCGATATTATTTGAAGCTTATATTGAGCAAAACCCACTTTAGTTTATTGAGAGCTTGTAGAGACTAGTTAAATACTACTAGTGTAGAAAGTTGGATAACCTTGAAAAATATGTACTTGTGAGCTTGGAGAGACCCATCAAATTACTACTTGAAGAATTTAGTGAAATACTCAAGTTGGATATTTGGGGACTGGACATAGACTTGGCTATAAGCCGAACTAGTATAAATTGGTTGTGTCATTCTTTCTCTTTCTTTAACTTTTAAATTTTCACATTATAGTTATGGTTGTTTTCAATTTGCAAAAGACTCGTTTCATTTTAAATTTTAATAGTCTCCTTTCATTTTGAAATTTAATAGGCTCTTATCGTTTTACAAATTGATAGTAATTTGCAAAAATTTTCAAGTCACACATAATTCACCCCCTGCGTGTATTGCTTTATCATTTGGTATTAGAGACATGTTTCACATTTATTGTGTTTTGTAGCATTGATAAATCATGGTAAACAACTTAAGAAGTCTTGAAGGACAATCTATCACAAAGCTCCTAATTTTAATAGAAACAATTATTCCTATTAGAAGGAAAGAATGACAATTTATCTCCAATCTGTGGATATTGAAGTCTGGCAAGCAATCAAAATGGGCGTTACATCTCCTACCACTGATGATGTAAAATTATGGACTGATGCTGATAGAAAAATGCACAGCTGAATACTAAAGCAAGACATCATATGATTTGTGCACTATCTCCAGAAGAAGATGAAAAGATATCCTCCTGTTCCACAACAAAAAAAAATGTAAGACAAACTTCAGGTTACCTTTAAAGGAACAAATGAGGTAAAGAAACATAAGACAAGTTTTTTAGTGCATCAACATGAAACTATTAGCATGAAACAGGGAGAAACCATGGACAAATTCTTTGGAAGATTAAACAACATCATCATAGCCTTGAAGAACCTAGGAAAGATATATCCCAATGATGAGTTCGTAAAAAAAATCTAAGGTCACTACCAAAGGAATGAGACCCATAACGACAACTATAGAAATTGCAAAGGATCTAGATACTATTTCACTTGATTGGCTAAGAGGAAACTTAATGATCCATGAGATAGAGCTTAGACAAGATGAAGGATCCTCCTACAGAAAAGGAATGGCTTTAAAAGCTATTGATGAATTAGCTCCATCTAACCATGACGAAAGTGAAAATGAGTTGCAGATAGATGGAGATGATGAATTCAATTTTATGGTCAGAAAGTATGCAAGCTTTTACAAAAAGAAGCTGATAAAGAAAAGAGAAGGAAATAAGAAAACTGGAAACAATAGGTTCCTGTTAAAAGGTAATGGCAGCAGTAGCAATACATAGATTACTCAAATTATATGTTATCATTGCAAGAAGTTTGGACACACCAGACCAGAATGTTCTTTCTTAAAAAGGACAAAACTGAAAATAGAAGACCCAGAAAGCAAGCTATGATTACAGCATGGTCTGATGAAGATTTTGAAAATTTTAATGAGGAAGAGTCTAAAGAAGTAGCAGTGTTTGTCTTATGGCTGCTTCAGGAGAAGATGAGGTATATTATTTTGACTCTAATATTGAATTTGATGAATTACAAGATGTATATCATGAACTGTGTGCTCAATATAAAAAGTTAACCGTGCAATATTTCAAAGAAATTGAGAAGTCTAAAAACAATGATGCATCTTTGAAAAATAAAATTAAATCATTAGAATAAGTGAATAAGAACATATGGTCTAAGAATAAATCTCTTGAAAGTGATTATAAGCAAAAGGTATCCAAAAAAGAATTTTTGGAAGAAAAAGGGACTTAGTTAGAAAATGCATTGCTTGAGAATGATTATGAAAAAGTAAAGCAATTAGAAGAAAAGGTTGTTGTACTATAACTTGACAAAGAGATATTTGCTGGAAAAATCATATCTTTAGAAAAGGATCTTGCTAATTTTATAGACGAAAAGAATAATCTTGATGCATTACTTAGTAATGGTAAAGGTGTCTTTGATAAGACAACAATAGGATTGGATGAAGATAATAATATTAAGTTGTACAAGAATTTCTTTCTTAGAAATAGTAGTAGCCATAATCGAAAAGGCAGTAATTTGTTGCATGAAAAAAATGAAAGTAACTCTCATTTATCTGTTTTGTGTTTTTACTATGCAAACATAGACATATTAGTCATTTTTGTAGCATTCGTAGAATGAAGAAATTATCTGCGATAATACATTCTGTAGATATCCTTTAGTATAGTGACAAGAGAAAATCAATGGATAGTTGGCAGTGGCTGTTCAAGACACATGACAGGTGAAATATCACACTTCAACTATATCGAAAGCAGAGATGGAGGTAATGTTGTCTTTGCAGACAAAAACTAAAGCAAAGCTCATTGGAATTGGTAAAATTGGTGCCTCGGACTCTACTTTTATTGAGAACTAAAGCAAAGCTCATTGGAATTGGTAAAATTGGTGCCTCGGACTCTACTTTTATTGAGAATGTTCTCTATGTTGATGGATTGAAACATAACCTACTAAGTGTAAGTCAGTTATGTGATAAGGGATATAGAGTCACATTCTATGCATCTCATTACAAAATAATTAATAATAAGAACGACAACATTGTGTTTGTTGGTCATAGAAATCAGAATATTTATTACTCAACTAGAAGACATGTCTTTTAAAAAAGTTAAGTGTTTTGTTTCTCTAGAAAAGGATTCACTAATCTGGCATAGAAGATTTGGCCATACTAACATGAGTATTTTATCAAAATTATCCAAAAATGAGTTGGTAAAAGGATTACTGTTGTGTCTAGTTTTTGTGGATTTTGCTTGCATTAGTATTTTGATTTTGGGTTACAGATTCTTGTTTTTAATCCAAATTTGAAATGGATTGAGGGAAAATGAGGTGAATTTTATATGAATGTTAAATGGAGAATTTTGTAAATTTGGTATGAAAAACAAGAAGAATTGTGCATGAAAATGGGTGTGACACGTTAATTGCATGGCCACACACGTTAATTACATGGTCACACATGTTAATTGCATGTCACACTTCCTTTAGCTCATGCCTTCTCATGGTGATCTTCTCATCCAGCTAGCTACCATGCTTCTTGACAGCCACAATGACCTTCTCACCTAACTCCCATCTATGATTATCACATTGACAACACCATGCAACTCCTATGCATGTTTCCAACTACCTTCTCATGGCCTGCACCAACTACCATGCTCTCGTCTCTCCAGTAGCCACGCTTTCATCTCACTAACTGCCACACTTCTCATTTAACTAGCTGCATGCTTCATGGTTTTTCATAGCAAGTCGCAGGTGTGACATGTTAATTAAGTCACACCCGTAAGGCCTTCTCACACCCGTGAGAGGCCACTCACAGGGGTGAGAAGGCTAGGTGACTAGCCTTATTATTCTGTGCACTCACTTTAATACATTACACGTGCAGGATTGATGGCGCTAGGCTGGAAACCCAAGACCAAGGATTATACTAGACAAAATAGAGGAAGCGATATAAGGGGAAGAAAGAAGGGAAGAAGAGAGAGAGAACAGAGAGAGCCGGTGAAGAAGAGAGAAACATAGTAGAGAGTTGGAAGCAGAACCAAGCCTTCGACCATCTAGTGAGAACAAGCTAAAGCAGAAGGCAAGAGTTAATGCTGGAAGCTTGAGAGGGGCAAGAGACCACCGCACCTCATTCACCCGATCTCTGTTTGCTTGCTCTGTTATTCATCTGTTGCAGTGTTTCTTGTTTATTTACTGAACTTATTACTTTGTTAGCTTAACCAACTATTACTTTGTTATCTTTTCATAGTTCATTTAGTATTCATTATTTTATTACTTTAATACTTTTGTTGACAGTAACATAGGACTGAAGTGTATGGGGATGATGAACTGTGTTTATGCTATGATTGGTTGGTCTCCTTTTCTTGAGAATTAATGTAGCTATTTTAGTTGACTATGCATGATTAAGTTACAGATTTGTTGTCTTATTTATTTATGTGGTTTTTGAGCTGAATGGATGTAATAGAATAGCCAAACCTTGCATCATTTTTAGCATTAAATGAAGGACCGAGAGGAGAAATTTAATACAGAACGAGAACTATGGATGCTTAGGTTAAGAACTAGAAATATATTAACTTAAGTGGTAATTAGTAGTCGAGTTTTCATAATTAATTCGGATGATAACTTGTTGAATACGAAAGTTAGAATGGTTTATTATTCGAGTTAATTAGAACCCAACTATTAATTTTAGTAAGATAACTATCCAATCATTCCCTTTAATCATGCATAGGAGATTAAATTAGTGAAATTAATTCTCAAGAGTCTTCCATTTCGATTAATCTATTCATCTTTGCTTTCGATTGAATCGTTTACTTTTCAGTTCAATTGTGTGATTTGCTCTAAAGTCTTTTATTCAACAAATTGAGAAAGAATGTTTAGGATTGGATTTATTTTTTGTTTTTGTTCAAAATTAATTTACGTGAACCAATTTCACCTATGTGAGAGACGACCCTGGGTAATCACTACAACTACCTTATATACTTGCGAGTAGGATGACCTAAGTAATTTTTAGAACTTTTTGGGATTAAAAGTTCTATTAATCCTTTTTGCCAAAACATTCGATTGTGGCATCTTTGGCGATGTCTTCTGATGCCTAATGCCTTGCTCATTGCAATACTGATCAAATGGGACCAGAATACTCTCCCTCATTATCAGTCTGGATGCATTTCAGTTTCTTCCCCATCTCTCTTTCGACTGAAGCTACAAAACTTCAAACACCTGATCCTTTGACTTCAAGGTGTAAACCCAGATTTTCCTTTAGTGATCATCAATAAAAGTCATAAAGTAGAGAGCAGTACCAAGTGACTTTGTCTTTATCGGACCACATACGTTAGAATGTACCAAATCAAGTACATTTGGTTTTTTAGAGGGAGGTGAACTCTTGAAAGCAATCCGATTATGCTTTTCTACTAGGCAATGAACACACTTTCTGAGACACATACTTTTAACATCAGATAGATGTCCCTTCTCAGCTAACACTATTACGCCCTTCTCATTAATGTGGCTGAGTCTTTTGTGTCATAACTCAGTTGCATCTACATCTTCCATAGCATTGATACTGCTACTGGGAGTGTTGGGTAGCATCATGTATAGCATCTCATGCTTCTTACCCTTCGCTATAATCATGGCACCTTTGGTAAGTTTCCATACATTGTTATGGAATGTGTTGTAAAACCGTTTATTGTCAAGCTTTCCTATAGATATGATACTGAATATGATATCTGGAATATGTTTGACACATTTCAGTACTAATCTAGTGTAGTTATTGGTCTCCAAGCAAATGTCTCCAATGCCAATGGCTTGTGCGAAGCCATTATTTCCCATCTTCACATGCCCATAATCTTCGGATGCATAAGATGTAAATAGTGCTCGTTAAGCAGTCACGTGAGTTAAGGCGCTACTATTAATTACCTAACTCTTCTCTTCTCGCAAAATACTAATCTCCTCATCACAGATCACAAGTAAATCCTCAATGATGGAATTTCGATCTTGACTACTGACATCATTCATCTCTGGTTCCTGATTCCTCTTGCCTTCTCTTTTCAGCTTCTAGCAATTCTTCTGCATATGGCCTTTCCACTATAGTAGAAGCATTTAATGTTGCCAGATTTGTTGGGCCTGCTACTGGGTCTACCTGTCTGACCTAGACCTTTGTTTTTGCTTCTCCCCTTTGTCTCCGTGATTAAGCCATCAAACTCGGGAGATAAGCCTTGAGTCTTTCTTCTGGACTCCTCCTCCAAAAGGCTACTTTTAACCTTTTCCATCGAGACTACACCTTTAGGGGCTGAGTTGAAGAACGTTGTTTTAGATGTCTCCTAAGAGCTTAATAAGGATCCCAAAAGCCATAATCTGAGTAGCTCATTATCGTAAGTGAGCCTCATTATGGTCTTCTAATTAATGATCCCTTGATAAATATTCAAGTGATCCGTCATCGGTGTTCCATCTTGGTATCTCAAGTCCATGAGTTGTTTAATCAGGAACATTTTGTTGTTATCGAACTTTCGAGCATAAAGGCTCTCGAGTTTAGCCTATAAATTATATGTTTCCTTCTCGCAGAAGATATGATTCCAGACATTATCATCCACCTAGCTTCTGACGAATCCGTAGACTTGTCTATGTAATAGACTCCACATGGTGTCGGATTTGCCTTCGAGTTTTGTGATACCGAACATCAGTTTATGGTATCCCTTCACATAAAGGAGATCTTTCATCTTCTCCTTCCATACTTGGAAGTTTCCTCTGTTCATACTGATCATTCTAATTGTGTTGACTTCCATCGTTTACAAAGGATGACTGACTTAGTAATCGAGGTCGGATACCAGTTTGATGGGAGGTACACACACCAATATAGCATAATAAAATCTCTCTCACCTTTTGTAAACTTGTGAGGAAATCACCAAATAGAGAAAACCAGATAAACTAAGATTTAAAATCAAAGAAAGGCACACCAAATTTTTATGTGAAAAAACTTCCCAATATGGAAAGTAAAAAATTAAGGGATCGTTCCAAAATATCTCCACTGTTTAAAATAATGGTTATAATAAAATCTCTCTAGATAAAACTAGATGTAATACACCAAAATACTCAAGAAATTAAACTCTTGGAAATACAAAGAGAGTGAAAAAATCTCACAAATAGAAAAACACTAGTGTCAAATTATTAGGCACAAAACTATGATCCATAATAATTCAAGACCTAAGTCTTGAAATATTATTGATAAAATATCAGCTAAATCAAATCACGAATAACCTTTCGATTGAAAGGTTAATCGAAGATATATCTCTCTTTATTTTACTAAGCTTGTATTGCTCTGAATACTTTGCTTGGGATGTTTAAGTCTTCCCTCTTACCGTCTATATATAAGGAGAAATCTACTTAAGCCTTCCTTCCACTTTTGATGTGTGATTTCTTAAATGAAGGGACTTTCAACATAACTATCTTACTAGAAGACTAGACAAGGTGTACATTAGTATTACTTCTGCAACCTTTTCACAGAGAATAATTAATCCATTTTGAAGTAGCAGTCTCATTACCTAGATTAAGCAGCTTCCTTAGACTAAATAAAAAGATATAGATTTTCCCTTGCAGCATATTCAAATATTAACTTGGATTATTTTTGTAGGAAATTTTCACTTTTGACTACCTAGACTGCATCCTGAGACAGTAGTATATAAGTATATCTCAATTACGTTCTAATAATCCAGAGCTAATCTAATTTACTTGTATATCAGTTTCGGCAAAACTTATGATCAAAAGTTAAAATTGTACTACACCTTTTTTTTAAGAAAGTATAAAAGATTCCATTATTATGATTTAGACTTTAACAACGAAAAATATTTTGAAAATAAAATCAATTAGATAGTCATTAGTAATCGGCGATAATTTTCACTATAAAAAGAGATAATTTAATTTTATAAAAATATTATATTTATTATTTATAACAGTGATGACCATCAATGATCTTCAAGTAATAACTATTAAATATTATTATTTTAATGTTAGTTCTTAATTGACTACAAGTATTTGGCAGCATAGAAAGAAAATGCATGATCAAATTTTGATCAACTAATAACAATACAATTTGTCCATGGGAAGTAGCTATGAAAAAGCTTGGTTGGCAGGTCCTCCTACAATGTCCCCTGTTGATGGTTTCTTTTGTCTTCTAGTTTCGTTACGAGAATTTGGATTAGGGCTTTCTGCTGCTTCTTCTTGGATACTTGTAATCTCCCTACCTCCTGGTGCAATGTCCCCTCTTGATAGCGTTTGATTGCCTTGGTAGGGCTTTCTACTTCTTCTTGTATACTTGTAGCCTTCCTACCTCCTGCTTCAATGTCCCCTTCTGATGGCTTCTTGCGTTTCCTAATATTGGTAGGAGTGCTTGGTTTGGTAGGGCTATCTGCTACTTCTTCTTGGATACTTTTAATTTCCCTATCAAAATCATTCCAAGCTGATTGTATGCCACCCCTCAGCCTGCCGAATTTCTCTCTCTTTCTTCAACAATTTCACCTCCTTCACTAGTCCATTCACCGTGTCCTTAAGCTCGTCGATTTCCTTGTTTCTTCGATCCACATCGTAGTTTCCGTCCTCAGGAAAGGACTTTCTATGTTTCACAGGACTCTGCCATTAAAGTGTTACGTGGTTTTACCTTATAGAATATAAAAGAAAGACAAAGAAGTTAAGAGAATATTATATATGAATAAGATCTTAATATATACCTTGTTTTTGGTAGCCATGAAGATTTGCCAGGGAGGATTTCTTGGAATTGAAATGACCGAGTCTGAGGCACATGTAGAGCATTCGGGCGTGTGTTATATACAAGGGAGTGCGAAGAAAGAGACAAATGTGAGTTCGGTAAAGCTCACCTAAGTTGACAAATTCAATAGAATCAATTGCTTTCACCTAACATCTACATTTTCTTTTCGTAAATGACTACTCATATTAAAATAGCTCCTTTCAATTCATTTCATTTGAGTTATTCCATGTAGTACATTTATTAGATCTAAATGCATAAATCACTATTTACTGGATGCTAACCTAACAAGTCATACATTATAATATAATACCGTCGGATGCTTGAAGGCTAACACAATCGAATCGTAACATGTCATGTTCACGGCCGAGACTGTAGGGAAATCCTTAATAGCCTCGATAGTTGAAATTTATCCAAATGCTACTTTGGTACTTCCCTTAGGTCTATTCAATCACGAAGACACGACTTCATATGATAAATTTTTATAAAAGAATTTTAAATACTAAATTATTTCTTAATCATTACATGTTTTGATAAGAAACTCTTTAAAAACTAATTAATTAAATTGTAATAAAATAATTTCTTTCGTTGCTTTGTTTTTATTTGGATGACTAAGTTATCTACTCAAAAGAGACAACATTTTAAGAAACTAAAGTGCAAGTTCTGTCTATGTTTTTAGAAGTTAAGATGTGAAATTCTATATTTATTTTGAGTTAAACAATATATATCTTGTGATAGCATTTGATAACTTTATCTTGATATAAAGTTATTAATTTAATTTTGATATATGTTTCCATTTATTTTGTAGGTACAAGTCAAGTATTCTTGAAAATTCAGCTACTCTAGGAAGATTCGACGATTCAACTTATTCTCATGCTAGAATGATTTTTAGAATGAAGAACTATACCATTTTATATTATAACAAGCATTTGAAAGGTGAGACAATCACCATATTAAAGAAGTATCTAATTAGGAGTAAAGGCCATGGGAGCTTTGTGAGAAGTGAGCTATGATATGAAATGATAAATAAAGACTTTACTTGAAAAGTATCAGCATGAGAAAGATAAAATTGTAAATATTGAATTATAAAATTGGTAGTCAAAGTTCCTTTTAATTATAGGATCAACAAAATTCATTTGTGTTACTCTCCACAAATCAGTTCACATGCTTTGCCAGCATTTTTTAGCTTAATTTCCACTAGTAAAATCATCGTTAATCGTCCAAGTGATCTCGATCCCAATTCCTCTGGCATTCGGTTTTATTAATTCTCAACCAACATGTTTAATTTATTTTCCTTCATACGCTTCTTAAAATATTGTCTACTCTTGTTTTTGGTCCACAAGATGATCTGGTATAGCTCATACTAATTAACATCAGCAGGAATAGGTGCACTTGAAGAAACTTGAATGCATGTAATAAGCATTTGCATACGGATTTTAATATTCACCTTAATCATTTTTTTTAATCTTCGTTGAAATTTAGAATTAAAACTCAAACATTTTGTATCTTAAAAAAACCCCAAGAAATAAGAAAAAGAATAAACTTTGTTCAATTACTAAGATCATTTACCAAAGCAATATCTTAACTTCAAAGCAAATAAGAAAAAAGAATAAACTTTGTTCAATTCCTTTATATCTTAGCTTACCAATTAATCCTTTAATTACAATAACATGTATATTAAGGAATATGTTTAATATAATTTATGTGTATAAGACTGGTTTATTATATAAAAAATAAAATGTATGTTGCTAAGTAAATTTTTAATAAAAGTTGAAAAACTAAATTTAATCTTTTTTAAAATACTCAACTATTTCGTGTATAGGAAATTTATTAGCTAACCGTCAAATTTTGTTGGTCCATATAATTACTTTTGTTGTCGACTTATTTCATCACTTGGTGAAAACATTATGTCTCATAACCAAACCCCCTCTTTCTTTCTCCTTTCTGTCTTCTACCTTTCTCTTTATTACCTTCACTTCTGCATCCTACTCCTCACTTTATCTGCGATGAAAAGGTGGAAGAATTTAATTTGGACTTCAGCATGTGATACGCAAGATCCACATTTAATTGATGCTTGTAATTTTATTGGTAGCTTTGGTTGTATAGTGTTTTGCGCACCATGAACCACGTATGAAAAATGATGAACCATGAACCATGTCTGTCTGCTTTGAGTCCCATTATATTGAAAAAGAACAACATTAATGCTGTTTTGAAAGGAATAATAAATGAGATACTTCGTTTAAGCCCCTTTTTCTCACTAAGGAACTCTAGACTCCAAACATATTGGAGGGAGTAGCATCTTCAGGAACTC
>JAOSBL010000003.1:2440896-2454081 GCA_027568915.1 Erythroxylum roraimae | reverse complement strand
CTATTGAGACGAAAAGTTCAGTTGGTCAGAGTGAATGAATTGTAATATGTGGAAGGCCCCAGTTCTTGGTTTCCTTATACTTTTGTTTTTCTTTGTCAAATTTCCATCTTTGGTGGACTGATTAGAGGGATTGAGTCAACCCATGCAATTCTGCTGAAGTTTGTATCTTTTTTCTTTGTGGCATTTGGGTTTTTGTGACAGAGTGTGAGACTTCCTATCACTGTCATAAAGTTCGTTGCTTTTCCCCTTTTGTACTCAAGGGTCTGTTAGGGTTTGCGGGTTTCTGGATTTTGGTAGTTATGGTGAGAAAGCATGGATGGCAGCTACCAGCACATACCTTTCAGGCATGTCACATCTCCTATCTTTTTGTGCTAGTAACTCATTCTCAATTGTCAAGCTTTGTAATTCTAGCTTACTATTGTCTTGAGTTTGCTATTTAATTTAGAACTTTGCGATTCGACTATGTAGGTTGCTATCCTAAATTTCCATTAATCTCTAGGTGGGCCTTTTGCTTGCACTCATGTTGAATTTGTGTGTAGCCTTTCTCCTTTCCTGTTACACTGATATCTCTCAAGTTCTGTGATGTGGAGTTATTTCTGGGGATTTTGAACTATTTGAGTAGCATTAACTTTCTACTATCCAGTGGCTTGGTTTCTGAGAAATAGAGGAATACAGAAAAAAAACCAGGATTTGAAATGCTGGACTTTTAATTGATTGAGACATTACATATTTGGGCGGGCGGACAGTTTGGTGGCTTTGTATCTTTGCTTCACGTTGAAATAATATTGAGTAGCTGGCAGAAATTCTTCAAGTTGTTAGTGGTTCTTTGTTGGAAACTTTTATCTTTTAGCGTTTCAAGTTGTTTAGCACTAATAGCTACAAGAAATGCTGAGGGTTCATAATATTTTTCTCTTTCTTAACATGTAATTTTTGTGGTCTATTTGACCATGCAAGATTTTACCCCTTTTTTTCATCGCAGAAAAGAAAAGGGGGGCATTGTATATGTCTTCTCTTAAGAGACTACAACGACTTGATGAAACTTCTAATTTGTTATTTCTTGCTGATGAAACTTCTAATTTGTTATTTCTTGCTGATCTTTATCATCTACATATGGTTACAGTTATTTTCCTTTATGAGAAATTGCTAGTTTTTGAGTTTTTATTTATTTAACAATAGTGTAATTTGGTTTTATTAAAATGTGGGAGAGTTGGAACTATTCATCTTTGCTTGGATATTGAAACTATGCTGGAAAATATTCATCCATGGCATCCCTATCTCTTGCATTGTTATATGATCTAAGTTGGTCAAAGTTAATTTTACTTGGAATTCATTATGAAATTGGAAAGTATAACATTATGGCCATGTGTCAGGCCACATGACACATGGCTCTGATAAATCGTAATTCTTGGATATCTTGGTTAATATTTTTCTTAATCACAATTCTCGTTCTAAGTTATGATGTCTTGGGTTTTCTCAAAGTCCTTCATGCTACCATATTTTCAAATATTCCCCTTGTCTTTGACAGGTTGTTGCAATCACTGTGTTCTGCTTATTGGTCATTGCATTTTATGCTTTCTTCGCACCTTTCCTTGGAGGCCACATCTGGGAGTATGCTCTGATTGCTACTTACACTCCAGTGGTATGTGTACTTATTGATCTCTTTTGGGCGTTTTGGATTTTTCCTTGAGGTTCTGGGGACCTCCAAAAATTGAGAGTAATATCTCTAGTAACATTGACAGTTGTTGGGGCATAAATTGCAAAATTAATGTGGCTATTACCATAACTCAATACCACTTTAGGGAAAGTCTTTTTTCCCTATGAAAAGCCTCCTTTTGTGTAGGAGTAAGCTAACACCTTGTAGCCATAACTTTTGTGCTTGCTTTAGTGACCTTCTTTTGTACTTCACACTGTTGTAGGTTGTCCTTGTTTTCATTCTATATGTGCGATGTACTGCAATTAACCCAGCAGATCCTGGTATAATGTCCAAATTCAATGGTGATGTAGCAAATAAGGCCAATATGAATAATGGGCTATCAGCAAAGGATCTACCTAAAAAGTTTGATGAAGCTGGTATTGATTTACAGTCATCCCCATCGTCAGTTTCTAGAAGCTCTCTAGCTGCACCTAACTCAAGTAGGAAAGGCTCTGTTGGAGACATTGGGATAGTAGATCCAGTTTTCCAACCGCCAACCAGAAGTTCATTTCTTAATTTTGGAGGGATCTTTTGTGCGGTGTTCGTCCACGAAGATTGCCGTAAATGGGAAGGAACGGCTGAGCATCAGGGAAATAGTGAAGATGCTTTATTTTGTACATTGTGTAATGCTGAGGTATTATTTGATGATCTTCATTTTGTGGAAGTTAACTTTTTATTTCTCGATATTTCCTGTCTCGTAATGATTCAACAATTTTGATTTGCTTGTGAACTATACCATGAATTTTTGGTGATTGCTTATGCATGCTTTCTTTTTTTTTTTTTGTGTGCATATTATTGAAGGCCTTAATCATCATTCGGCAAATCATATTTTCTGGTATCAAGAGTATAAACTGTTTCGAAACTTTCTACTGTTCTAGACAAGGTCAAATTTGCGTTACTTCCCCTTGTGCTAAAGAGATAAAATCGTCAATCTTGGTTTTGGGAATCTGATTTCTATCTTGATCAATTCTCTTTTCTTGAAAAGGAAGGAAATCTGACAGTTTCACGTGCTATTGACCAAATGAAAGAATAGCTCTGACTTCTCTTAGTAACATGAAAACTTTAATATTTTCAGGTACGCAAGTTCAGCAAGCACTGCAGGAGTTGTGATAAATGTGTGGATGGCTTTGATCACCATTGCAGGGTTATCTTCTTAATAGCTCTTAATTTTTCTTCATTTATGGCATCTGTGCTCCATTGGTTGTTGATGTGCATTTTGAGTATCACACAACTTATTGGTCACGGACTGTATTACTTTTTTTGGTAAATTAGCTGAAACTGACTTTTACTTTTTGCCTGGGTGCAGTGGCTTAATAATTGTGTTGGATACAAAAATTATATCACTTTCATTTCACTCATGGCAATTAGTCTTGTGTGGGTATGTTTGCCTTTAATATCTCACCTATGCATTATTTGTTAGTTCTGTTCTGTTGAGGGTAGAAAATGTTTTCTTACTCTCTCTCTTTCTCCTGATATTGTCCCCTGATTATACATGTGTCATTCAGCTTGTACTTGAAGCTGGAGTTGGTATTGCAGTCCTAGTGCGCTTCTTTGTCAACAAAAAGAGCATGGATGCTGAAATTGTTGACACACTTGGAAATGGTTTCTCGCGAGCTCCTTTTGCCACTGTTGTGGTACCTATATAAGAAATTCCCCAAACCAAGCTTGGTTTATAATCTTTCATTTTAAACTGTCAGCTTTATTATACTGATGTTGAATCTCTATTTACTTAGGCTGTATGTACGACAGTTTCAATCCTGGCCTGTATACCTTTGGGTGAGCTCTTCTTTTTCCACATGATATTGATCAGAAAGGTTAGTATATCAGAGAGATTTTGGCATTATTGACTTCATATATTGTTCACATGATTGCTGAGAGAAGTGTGAGAAGTACATGCAAAATTTTATGGCTACTTGTTGATTTTAGAATGGCAATTTTGAATTGTTTTGAAAACTGAATAATACATGAATGGAAGTGTTAGCAAACTGTGGGAGAAGTTATCATTTGATTGGAAATTTCTTGCTATCTATGATAAGGATATGCTTGTGATAGTTTAGTTGGTTAGATAAAATATATTCTTTTCAGACAAAAATTTGGCTTCATGGATCTTTGAGTTAAGTTGGTTTACAGCTTCTTAGAGCATATCACACTAGAAATATGTTCATTTCATGGTTTTGATAGTGGGATAGCTGATTACCCTTTTATTTCTGTGGTTTGTACTTCAATGTTTTTATCTAGATGAAATTTAAGAAGTAGCTATACAGTTTGATCTGTTGTCTTCCTAAAGATTTTCCATTGTTTTGCTGAGCTAGGGTATTACAACCTATGAGTATGTTGTGGCAATGAGAGCAATGAGCGAGGCACCTGCTGGACCACCTGCTGATGAGGAACTACCAAATATTCTATACTCTCCATCAGGATCTGCTACAACTGGCTTCAGCGGTGGAAGTTCTCTTGGTCTCCAGTACAAAGGGGCCTGGTGTACTCCTCCTAGGGTATTTGTGGATTATCAGGTATCATCTTTCAGTGAATGTTATTACTCTATGTCCATTTTTTGATTATTGTCCACAATTTTCTCACCAAAATTGCATTGATTTCTGATTAGATCCTTGATTTAGTCAGAACAATATTAAGTTGGAGACACTCTCTTTCTCTTTTCTGCATCTAGATTTTGAGTTTTTTTGTTCCTCTCAGGGCCTTGTAACTGAGTAGCATTAGTACCTTGAGTGGAAGCCTGATATGACTTTCATTCACACTGGTTTAACGAATAGAAATAATTTTTAGATGATGTTGAAGGATCTACGATATGTCAGTTGTTTCATCCTCTACTCTTAGAAAAGGCTTCAAAATTATGATTTGATCTTTGTTTCTTCTAATTATATTGCATATGCTCGCATATTATAAATTGTGATTTCTGTGCTGATCCATGAACATATTTTAGTTTATCTTCTATTTAGATATAAATAACTAATGAAGTTCATTTATGAGGTGCAAAAAAAGCTCTCTTTATGTTTTTTTTTGGTAAATAAAGCTCTCTTTATGTTATTCACATTGGAGTGGTAACTATCTACTACCAACTGTAACAGTTGCAAAGTACAAAGTTTTAGTCCATAACCCTTTAGAATGAGTTAGTATTGTGATTTTCTCTTCTCCCACCCCAACCAAATTGTTCTTTCTTTTTGGGGTACATCAGAAATCCACATACTTGTTTACCTATTTTATAAGTTATGAAGTTGACAGAGTTTATGTGGTGAGCAGGTTTCCATTTATCCCTGGCTTGCATTGCTATGTTTTAATTAGATATCAGGGTTTATATTCATTTAGCAAATGATGAAAAGTTGCCAGAAAAGGCTTTTAACCGTTCTCGATACATGAAACATGTCTAATTTGTCTCTACCAGGATGAAGTTATTCCTCACCTGGAGCCTGGGATGATTCCATCTACTGTTGATCCTGATGCTGCTGGAGGTGCTGAAAGAGGAAACAAGTTACCCAAGAGACCTGTTCGAATTAGTGCTTGGAAACTTGCAAAATTAGATTCCACTGAAGCCATGAGGGCAGCCGCCAAGGCCAGGGCATCTTCCTCTGTTCTTAAACCAGTTGATAATCACCGTTTGGCAGATCCTGAATGTAGTTCTAGCGGTAACCTGAGTGTCAGAAGTAGTGTGAGTACCGATATGGGGCCAAACAAAGAGATCAAGAATGAGCTGAGGTCATCTCATCCAGGTTACACATTTGCTCCCAGTCAAGGTAGCCGGGATGAGTATGAAACTGGGACTCAGAGTGTTAGTAGCTTCAGCAGCCCAAGCCACATCCATGAATCGGTCACACTTAGCCCTCTACCACAGAGTCACAGTTTGGGACGTCCAAATCCAATAACTTCAGGCTCTGGCTTTGTTCCTGATAATTTTTTATCATCAAAGCCAGCTGTTTCCCATGGTAACAACCCAGTACCACTTCATATATCAGGATTTGATGAAAGGATCATGCAGAAGGGAAGTAGCAGTGATCCTTTACTTTTATCCGCACCTGCTACTTCTCTTCTTCGAGATGTCAAAAGGACATCTGTTGTTTGGGACCAGGATGCTGGAAGGTATGTATCTGTTCCTGTGTCAGCCTCTGAAGCTCGTAACAGATCAACAACGCAGATAGGGCTGCCAAAATCTACTGCTGAGATGATCAATCATAGCAGAAAGCCAGTGATTCCACTCCAAGAGCCATCTTCTTCAGCAGCAAAACCTTCAGAGCAGCAAGCTGAGAAGCTTATGTACACAGGGGACTCCATTTTCTACGGTGGCCCTCTTTTGAGTGCACCACTTAGGGATGGCTTGAGAAATGAAGGAGGTTTAGTCACTAGAGAGGGGCAGCCAAGGTTGATGCTCAACTTGCCTCGGGAGTCTAGGTTCAAAAGAGATTCAACTTCAAATCAACTCCCCGTTTTTGTCCCTGGGGGATATGAGCACAACGCATCTTCTGGATCTGGTCTAAGGTAGGGTGAACATATCATTCATAGTGGAACCATACATGCTTTCATCCAAACACTTGGGTGAGCTCCGAGAGGCGATTTTGAAGAGAAACTCTAAAAAGTAGTTGCTCAACCTCGCGAATCTTGCAGTTTTGAAGTTTGATCGATCCAACTGTATGAGGCGCATTTTTTTCCGATGAACTTAGTGATTCAACACGAGGTCAGGTGAAGATTGGTAATGGGGGAATGATGTGAAGAACTTTGGCTACATGAAAAATGTGGTAGAAGGGGTTTGTTGTAGGGTTCTTTTAACTTAGTGATTTTCATTTGGCTTCATGAATGAGTTATAAAGAAAATAATTCAGTTCTTAGTATAAGTCTTTTGCTTTCAATAGGTCTTGCATCTTTACTATTATTACTTTACAGAGAAGGCAACGGGACAAATAACGCGGGCGAAGGCATCAAAAGAACTCCCATGTTCCATTCTGACTCGCTTTCGGAATCAAACATTTACTCAATCTTACTAATACTGAGTGTTTCAAAGCTCCAAAACATCAAATATTAAAGCCTCTATATTGTTGGGACCATAGGACTCTATTAGCGAACTTGGTCAAATTGCATGCAGTTTCAAGCTTTGTTGCCTGCTTAACAGCAAAACATTCTTGTACTTGATCGGTTGATCCCCGTACCAAAAACTGTTGTTAATATGAAAACTGACAATGGCAAGTTAACCTATAACATGTGGTCTGTTTTAAACAAACCCCACTCTGGGCTGCTTATTCCGTTGACATAGCCTGTAGGCTTTGTTGTGCATTCCCTTCACTAGCAACGGGCCTGGTTAGACACTAACATGGACCACTCTGGGTTTTCTCCGGCCATAATCCTACATGGTTTTTACCTATCCGTCGGCGCGACGAGGTTATTCCCCGTACAGGGCCAGAGATTCATCTTTTGTTGTCGCTGGCCACCAACCCTAGGGAGCTTAGTGTTCGATTAAATCGTCAATTTTTTCTGGGATTCCTTAACACTTACACGAGTTATGAATCTTTTGAAGCAGCTGATGCCCCAAAGGCGTGGCCTTTCTGATTCATTGAAGCGTTTTAGAGGTTTCTATTTCTTTCTCGATTCTTTCATTAGCTTTTCTCGGTGTTAGTCATCACTTTTTGGTCGAACATGCACATTACATTTTGGTTTTGTATTGGAGTTCATGCTGTGACCAATAAATTATTGAACACGAGAAGCTTATTGTCAGTTTTTGATCTAAAAATCTGGTCTTTTTGGTTGTTCAATGTGATTTCTTTGAAGTGCTTTATTTGAGAGTCGTCGTTATTGATGTCCGTCGTCTTATGCCAGAAAATTAAATGAATAAGCGGTGCCCAACTCAGATCATTGATCGTTGCTATTGTTATTGTAGGATCTTCCTTTTGCTTTCTTCATTCATCACAAAATGTATCCGTGGAGGTCTATTCTCAAGAGCATGAAGTGGTAATTGCTCTTGGAAGCAATGTGGGAGACAGAATTCACAACTTTAATCAAGCGTTGCAGTTGATGAAGAAATCTGGCATAAACATTACTAGACATGGCTGCTTGTATCAGACGGCCCCTGCCTATGTGACTGATCAGCCTCACTTTCTCAATTCTGCTGTCAGGGCCGTTACAAAACTTGGACCCCATGAATTGCTGGGAGTTCTGAAGAAAATTGAGAAGGACATGGGTCGTACTAAAGGGATTAGGTACGGCCCAAGGCCAATTGATTTAGATATATTATTCTATGGAAAATTCAGGATCAACTCTGATATACTTGTTGTCCCTCACGAGCGAATTTGGGAGAGACCATTTGTAATTGCCCCATTGATAGATGTGGTAGGATCAGAAATTGAAAATGACACAGTTGCTTCTTGGCACTCTATGTCGATACATTCTGGTGGACTTTTTCAGTCATGGGAGAAGTTAGGTGGAGAATGCCTGATTGGAAAGGAGGGGATGACAAGAGTTTTACCCATTGGAAATCATTTGTGGGATTGGTCAAAGAAGATTTCTTTGATGGGCATCCTTAATCTGACTCCTGATAGTTTCAGTGACGGAGGAAAATTCCAGTCTGTGGATGCTGCTATTTCTCAGGTACGCTTGATGATTTCAGAAGGGGCGGATATGATCGATTTGGGTGCCCAATCAACAAGACCTATGGCTCCTAGGATATCTCCTCAGGAAGAATTAGACAGGCTAATCCCGGTGTTAGAAGCTATTGTAAAGATGCCTGAGATGAATGGAAAGCTGATATCTGTGGATACTTTCTATTCTGAAGTTGCTTCAGAAGCAGTCAGCACTGGTGCTCATCTAATAAATGATGTATCTGGTGGACAGCTAGACCCTAAAATGGTAAAAATTGTTGCTGACCTTGAGGTTCCTTATGTCATAATGCACATGAGAGGAGACCCAACTACAATGCAGAACAGCGAGCACCTACAGTATGACAATGTTTGTAAGCAAGTTGCTTCTGAGTTGTGTGCAAGGGTTAATACTGCTGAAGCATCTGGTATCCCGTCTTGGAGGATAATTATTGATCCTGGGATTGGATTTTCAAAGAATACTCAGCAAAATTTAGAAATTCTGATTGGATTGTCAGACATTCGTCTAGAACTTGCAAAGAAAAATTTGGCTGTGTCTCACTCTCCCATGTTAATTGGAACTTCTAGAAAGAGATTTTTAGGTGAAATTTGCTCTCGTTCAGCTTCAAGTGACAGAGATCCGGCAACCGTTGCTTCTGTAACTGCTGGGATTTTGAATGGTGCTAACATTGTTAGGATACACAATGTAAGAGATAACTTGGATGCTGTGAGACTCTGCGATATGATGCTAAAATACAAGAGATCTTGTGGATAACTTGAATACTACTGATTCTTATTCATCCATTGTATAGTTGAGTCTTACGAGTATGGCACCACTTTGCCAGCTTCTTGCACTTGTCCCGGTTTGTTTTGAGCACGATAATTCTTACGTCGAACTCAAGTGAAGTCATAAAAACTTTCATCTAAGAATCTGGTGAGTTCTTAGTTCGCTTGAAGAACAATTCTAACAGTTCTACAAAATCTCCATTGTCTAGACAGCATATGCATTATCTTTATTCATGTATTCATAGTTTGATACAAATTTGTGTTGTAATGGTATGAGTGTAATTTGGTAGGTTTCTAGTTAACTATTTCTCTATTCTTGGTTCAGTTTTCTGCATTTATTTGCATTTCTAATATCAGGCTTTATATGTTCCTCAATCCTAAGAATTGCAGGTTACAGAACTGTGAACTTGCTCCTCTGATACAGAGGTAACTCTTAACTGGAAACGATGATTGGAAGTAATGCTCTCTTATTCCCTATTTTGCAGGAACAGGCAGACCACAGTGCAATCATCTACATTTGAGGAAGGAAACTTCTTTCTCCAAGCTACCACAGCAGCCTCCACTACAGCTATCGCAGCTTCTTGCTTGTTTTCTGCCGCCCACACGATTGACACAACTTGTTCGTTACTGAGCACATCCCACACCTGCGTTCCATGGCACAAGGCGTCAATATAGATCTTACTATTTATGATTTCAATTGCTAAAGGTTATCTCTTCTCTTTGATTTTTGCAACAGTGATTGCCTTTAAACGATAGTCTGATTTTTTTGGACAGCCGTTGGCTTATAAGCTTAATCAGATGCCAATAACTACTTATTTTTAGGAAATGAGCTTACCCCATCTGTTGCAAGAACAAGGAACTGGTCACTAGAAGTTAAACGATGATGAGATATATGAGGGAGTGCAATTACTCCATAATCTTTTAATCGAAAATCTCCAAAAGCTCGAGACATAGCTAGACCCGGAGAGTCTTCATTCGGCAGCCACACACGTTGGATGTGTGGTTGTTCTTGTAGTGCAAGTACTCTGCCATTGCACTTCCTTATTCTATCTGCCTCACCTGGAATATAGTTGGTGATCAGAAGCACGAGGATGAAGATAATTAAACAAGGGAAGTACAATAAAATCCTTTTGTTGTATGTACTCCTGGCTTTTACTTTCTTGGCATGCCATTAGCTCTGTTAAACTAGAAGTAACTTTCATAATGAGTTGTATTTAACTATATACTGTCAAGTGTATATCATCTATTTACGTTCAGTATTGTGGTAAACTATTGAAAAATGGCTTACTTGGTAAGCTAGGCTTCAAATCTGTAGTTAACTGAACAGGAATTATTCTGTCATCACTGATTACACCCAGCACTGCTCTCGAGTCTCCAAGATTGGCTATGATCATATCTTCACCCTATTTGATTTTTGAAGTGAAAAAACAGATTGAAATCCGAATCTGAAAGGATAAAAAGTTGTGGACAAGAAAGAATTTTGATGTTTCCTTTACCTGTTTGATGAAAACTACTGCAGTAGTTCCACTGTAAGAGCAATCTAAAGACTCTCGGAGTTTGATTTCCTTGTCCATCACCGTAAAGGCACTGATACAAGCCCTTTTCCATTGATCAAATGTCCCACTTGGATTTAAATCACCATCTGCTTTCTCTCTGGAAATGTTCACTCCTGTCTTTGCTAAAGCATTCCTTTGTCTCAGCAAAAGTGATGCCAATCTATCTTTCACCATCTTACTCACCAGGTGACCATTCTTTCCATGCCCATCAAATACTCCACAGAAAACTCCTCCTTCCATTCCATAGTCCTGTAAAAAACTCCAGTTAGTCATTTTTCAGGAACTCAAGGATCTTTTTCAGATAATATCATATAAGCAAATTGTACGATGCACTTGTATGTTTGAGGCCAGTAAATCAAAGTTTTCATCAGGACTCTTTGTGTGAAGCAACAAAAATTTGTTGTCCTTAGGATCTATATGAAAATTGACTAATACTTTTGTTGTTTCTCTTGGAAATGAACTGGATTTGACATGACAAAGAAATCAAATTTAAGAAGCCTCAGTTGTGTGAGGAAAACTTGAAACCAGTAACTTACATGGTAAAGACTGGCAGCATCTTGGTTCAGCCCTTTGCTTCCCACTTTAGAATAAAGGGAACCAATTTTCTGAGCTCCATTATAGGCTATGGTTTCTTGTAAGTACACGACATTTTCAACGCCATCTTCGGCCTGGTGAATCCCTGAAGATGCAGAGGATATGCAGATTCCCATCTCTAGTTTCTTCACCAACCTGTTAGAAGTCAACTGGTATATGATGTATATTCTTCTTTTTCATCTTGATTCTAATATAAGCAAGCAACTCATATGTGAATCTTGGTCAAATACTGTTTCTTTAAAAGCTATCAAGTGGCTCTACAAAAGCTGAAAACATAACCAGACTCAATGATCAAGTTTTTTTTAAATGTTGAATAATTTTCTAAGCTTACCAGAGATTCGAAGGGGCAAGCAAACTTAGTATCTTAATACCAAGATGCTTATCCGGTTATTTTAATCTACATACCTCCAATATAAATGGTTTGACTTTTAATCTGTGGTGTCCATTAGATTTAACTTCTCTGCAGACGTCAGATACTCTCAGAGGTTGCGACTCCCAAATCAAATGGAACTATAAAAAAGTATTGATTTATCAAATATTAATTTGCAAAATTATAGAGACGAACTCAGATTAGCCATGCCCTAAACGATTATAGAGTTCAGTTGTTGAGTTTGATATCTGTGTCGAGCTTCTTGTATGAAGATTTGAGTGGGAGTAGCACCGAAACCATCGAATGCCTAGCCCCCAGAGTCGACTTCACCCTCCCTAATCGAGAAATGATGCGAAGATTTGATAAAGAGTAAGTTAGTTTTACCCTAATTGTCTACGAAGTGTCACTAAATGTTGGACTGAATACGTTGTCGTTTTTGTATTTGTCTGAAACCAGTGTTTTAAGAAGGTTTCTCTCACATGGGAGAGATCCCTCTCCTGTTTTGTAACTTCTCTTTCATAATGAATGAATTTTTAATTTCTCAAAAGAAAATCAAAGTTAATTAATCCTCTTAGCCCAAATAGTGGTTAGACTTCCATTGACGTAGTGCATCTCACGTCTTTTTTTTTTTGGGAAAAAATAAGTTTATTAGAAAAAAGAAAGAGCCAAGCTAATGGAAATACAAGCGAAACATAGTATCAAAGCTCACTTAAGCCATCAGCCAAACCTGTGGTTGTTATTGTTTCTCTTATCTATTGAATAACTTGAGGACTGATTCATTATTGTTGCTAACAAAGGAAAAACTCATGATCCAGTTAACTGTTGGAGTCTAATTGTGATAAGCTATATTTACATTGAACTCTAGAAAGACCTGCTCCCAAATTGAGCATGAAGAAGGGCAATTAAGAAAAAAAATGATCATGGACTTCTAATACACGAGGACAAAGAGAGCAAGTTCTATTCGACATGAGAATGAAGGAAATAAAGTTTTTAGTCCATAACTTTCATGTAATAGCAAGTCAAAGGACAAAACTAGCTTTAGGGAGATGATGAGAGAACCGAGGAACTTCATTAAGGAGCTAGTGGATTACGACCTCTAAGCAACTGATAACATGACTTCTTGGTGAAATCTTCCGAAAGTACAAATTGTAAAATGTCCAATTCAGGAAGAGACTTTTGTAGAAAGCATTAGTCATTATTAACAGTTATTCAGAATGAAACCAATAGTCAAATTTTCAGTGGTTATTTTGATGTTTCACTAATTTATGCTTCCAATTTTCAATTTCAAAGAGCCCCTCTGTGGAATAAATTGCAGTCTATTGCAGCTATTAGTACCAAACCTTGGCTATTAATTAGAGATTACAATTTTATTCTCACTGATCAGGAAGTTGAAGGAGGACGGGGGCTTCATACTGCAACAAGACGTGAGCTAGCTGAATTTTTTCACAAAGCTAAAGTTAATGATTTGAAATTCAAGGGGAGGCTATTTACCTGGACTAAGAAACAAAATGGCAGTATGCTTATAAGGAAAAAGCTCGATAGAGCTTTGGCTAACCAATGTTGTTTGGCTCGGTATCCTCACTCTTTTGTTGAATTTCGGAAAAATTCTTTTCCA
>JAOSBL010000003.1:2399424-2409820 GCA_027568915.1 Erythroxylum roraimae | reverse complement strand
CTAGATTAGAGATTCTCATTTTCATGCATAATTTGGTTACTAAACTCAGGTGGGAAAAGGTGTTTCCTCACGAAAACATTCGATTCAAGCCTCTCGCGGTTCCTGAAAATGGTCTGGAACTTCGTCTCCAACCACTCTGAATAAATTCTGTGCCTTTGCTGTTGTATTTCAATAATTTTAAACCTGCAATAGGTTTAAGATCTGCATATTTAGTTATGTTTAACGATTGTTCCGCTGTTTGTTGTGTTCAATGTTTTACGTTAATCAAATAATGTCAGTTATTCTAGAGAGTGTTAAAAAAATCAATAGTGAACAATATTTTATATGCCAGAATTTATCTTATTTGCAATTAAAATTAAAATTATTAATAATATTAATTAAATGATCAAATATTTATTTTTACAAAAATAAATTATAATTAAATTTTCTATTAGTTGTGTTGACATGAATCATCGCACACCGATTACTTTATATATGTATGTAATCATACGTAATATTTAAGATAATTTAAAGATTAAAATAAAGAGAAAGAATCTTGAATTATAAAAAATAACACAAAAATTTAACCTCTCTCACCAATATAATCATATTTTGTTCATCTAAGGCTTTTAAATAGTTTTTTTTTGAAGTAAAAGATTAACACGCAAAAACATTGACACGAAAGGCAAAACGAAAATAACCCAAGCCAATAAGCTTACTCCGTACACTCGGATCCTACTAGCCTTTCAGCATCACTGCCTGAATGACTAGAGTTATCTGAAACTAAAATAGAATCTAAACATAAAGAACTAACACTCCAATGATGAAGGTTTGCATATAATAAGGCTACCCTTGCAAGTGAGTGAGCCGTCTTATTGGCAATCCTACACGTCCAAATGAAAGACAGGTGAAGAAAATGTCGCTTAAGTGAGAGACAGTCAAGAGCCAAAATTCTAATCTCAAAACTATTCAAAGTCAGGGCTAAAATAGCTTGAACAACCGTCAAACAATCAGACTCCACAATGACATGGTCAATTTGTTTTTCTTTTAACCAAGAAAAGGCTTTTAAATAGTTGAGTTTTACATTTTTAATAATTTTCTAGTAGTCACGTTAAACAATTTCATTTAAAAATTCAAACATACATTTCACATATTTATTAGGCAAATTCTAGTGCGCAAGGCTCTTCTGTTTTGCGAAGGTCGGAGAGAATTATCAATTATATGCAAAATTCCATGTACATTTTATAAAGAAATTATTTTTGTGACTTGAACTCGTAACTTTTCAATCATAAAAGAATAACCTTACTAATTGTTTCGAAGCTCGTCGTCATATATATCACATATTATAAATATAAATATAATTAGACACTATTTTTTATATAAAGGTAAATGAAAATTCTATTTAACAAACAAACAAATTTTAGTGATAATAGTTATAAAAAATTATTTAAATTTAATTTTGATAGGAATAAAAACTTGAACTTAATTTCAGAAATAAGTCAAAGACATTTCAAAAAATATAATGTTAATTTATATAAATTGAATAAAAAATTTTCACTTTTAATTTATTTATATATGTAAATTTTGTTGATTAACTATAAATATAATAAATGATAATATTAGAATTCAGGTCCAATTTTTGTGAATTAAATTTGTTTTTTTTTTGCGCGAGAATTCAAAATTCCAAATAATTAGAACTTATTAGGTTCAAATTTAAGTCAAACAAGTAATGTTGAAATGACATCTCCCTCGGATTTTTACTAAAGAACATTGTTAATTTGTAATCATTGTCTGATTATGCTGCTTACTACACATGGCTCGGCTGCATATGGGACCGAGTTTAGTCTTAGCAGAAACAAGATGAATTCCCTATGTGCCTTGGTTCTGATCTTTGGTGTTGAGTTTTGTTAGTGGTTAGGATGTTCTTCATATTAGATCCCGTTATTGATAGTCTTATTAGCTTGTTTTTTGGCCAGCTAGGCTATTATGGCATAGTTGCTTTTGTATATTAGTAGGATGGGTTACTTTGGCAGTGGTAGTTCTGGTTCGAGGTGACTCCGTAGTTTGTAGATAACTCCTATTTTTTCAATCATTTCACTGAATTATCAAAAAAAAGAAAAGAAGGAAACGATCAAATAGAAAGGATAAATAAAAAGTATATATATAACCTTATGAACGGCGTAAATACATTCCAAAATAAACTTGTTTATTATTAACATCAGTTTTGCATACCATACAAAGATTTATTAGTTGTCGACTTTATTTCACAAAGCTTTATCATTTGTTCGCAAGAGAGGAAACAAAGACATCGAAATGAAAAGCAACAATGAAACAGGTTGTTTAAACTGGATCGAGACGAAGCGCTATGAAAACAAATGATATTTGATGAAGAAATGTCTTATTTCATCATAACCGTAATATGTACATTTGCTTGTGCTTTTATACTAATACTGAAAGGAAACTATTGGTTGTTGTTCTGTCATGTGCAACAGAGAAGGACAGTTGTAGGTGACAATGCAGGTCTGTACAGTGTTGGAGAGATGAGAGGCAATGCTGCACAGTGTTGGAGAAATGAGAGGGTGCATGTGTGCTAGAAAGGGACAAGGCACGTGTTGTTATTGGACTGTTACTGTTAGGTATTTGGGTTATGGGTATGGGTCAGTCATGGGTGATCCATGACCCGTGGGTTAAGGATTTTAGGGTTAACAATTAACCTTGTATTGTGGAGCTATACATGTAAAATCCTTTGTTCCTTTAACACGCCCCCTTCAAGTCGGAGACCCGGAGATACGAAGGGATCCGAACTTAGAGATGAGAGTGGCGACCGCTCGTGCGGTAAGGGGTTTTGTCAGGAGATCTGCGAGCTGATCTTCGCTTCGTGTGTGCGTGAGATCTAGGAACCCCGAGGTGACTGCATCGCGTACAAGGTGGAGATCGATCTCCAGGTGCTTTGTCCGCTCGTGGAAGGCGGGGTTTTTGGAGATGTGGATCGCTGCCTGACTATCGCATAATAAAGGTATGCTGGTTCGGATTTCTACCCGAAAACACTATAGTAATTGGACGATCCACCTAAGCTCGCGTGTGGTCGAAGCGAGGCTGCGGTATTCTGCTTCTGCGGATGATCGGCTTACGGTGTTTTGTTTTTTTGTTTTCCAAGAAATTGGCGATTTTTCGAGGAAGACACAGAACCCGGCAAGGGAGCGTCTACTGAAGGCGCAGCTTGCCCAATCTGAGTCCGAGTATGCGGTAAGTTGTAGATCTGATTTTGTTGCGTAGAACAAGCCCTGGTTCTGGGTTCCTTTAAGGTATTTTAGGACATGTTTTACTGCCTTCCAATGGCTTTCCCGTGGTGTTTGCATAAATTAACTTAGCTGTTATGTGGCGTAGGTGAGGTCAGGTCGTGTGAAGCTCAAGTACTGAAGCCTCCCCACAATCCTTCTGTATAGTTCTGGGTGTCTGAACAGTTCACCGTCGTCTATGGTGAGTTTGCTGCCTGGCGCTATGGGTGTGTTACAGGCCTTACAGTTGAGCAGATCAGTTTCTTGCAGTATATCTCTTATATATTTGCCTTGACTGAGGAAAGTTCCTTCTGTTGATCTTGCTATTTCGACCCTTAGGAAGTACTTGGCATAGCCCAGGTCTTTTATTGTGAATTCACGTTGTAGTGCTTGTTTGATGTGCATCAAGTGTCCCTCATATGCTCCAATGATGAGAATGTCCTCCACATAGATTAGAATGGCTGCAAAACTGTTGTCCTGGCCCTTAGTATATAGACAGTAGTTTGATTCTGCCTTGTCAAAGCCTAACCCCTTTAATTTTGTGGTGAGTTCCTTATGCCATTGTCTGCCTGCCTGTTTAAGTCCATAGATAGACTTTAATAACCTACAGACTTCTCCTTCCTTGGCCCTGCTGTAGCCTTGCGGGTGTACCATATAGAGTTCCTCTTCTAGGTGCCCGTGTAGATATGCATCATTAATGTCGCATTGTAATATGGGCCATTGGTTGGCTGTGGCTATGGCTAGGAAAATTCTGATGGTGACAATCCTGGCTACGGGGGAGTAGACTTCGAGTAGTCTATCCCTTCTCTTTGGTTGAAGCCCTTAGCTACTAGTCGTGACTTCAGCTTGTCAATAGAGCCATCTGGGTTGTACTTCACTCAGTATACCCATTTTGATGCTATAGCCCTTTTTCATTTGGGTAGCTTTGTCAAAACCCATGTTTGGTTGTCTTCTAAAGCTTGTAATTGTATATTCATAGAGTCCACCCATTCTAGTGATCTGCATGCAGTCTCATATGATAGAGGTTCAAATATAGCACTTACATTACCTATGAATGCCTTGTAGCTTGGACTGAATGTGATGTGATGCTTAACTTCCTTGTCTTCTTGTGTTCCTGCAGGACCAAGAACTCTTACAGCAGTGTGGGAACAATCAAGGATAAGAGTGGAGTGATGAGCCAAGGCTTGGTGTACATAATCATCAAGGTATTTTGGGGTAGTGTGGGTCCTTAGGCTTTTCCTTAAATGATTGGTTGGTATAGTGTTTTGGCTTGTTGGCTCTTCAGATTGTGATGAAGTTTCTATGGTTTCTGGTGTGTTTTCAATCTGCTGCATGCTTGATGTCCCTGGCATATCACATATTTTTTCTGCGTCTTCTTCTGTGGTATTGAGAGGGAATAATGGTTGTGGGTGTTTTCCGGGTGTGGTTTGGGGATTGGCATAAGAGAAAGTACTTTCATGGAAGGTCACATTCCTTGAGCTGAACACTTGTTTTGTTTTGAGATCCATAACTCTATAAGCCTTATAATCTGGCATGTACCCGAGGAAAACACACTTCAGGGATCTGGGGTCCAACTTGGTCCTAGTTGGTGTTTTATCTAGAGCAAAACATAGGCACCCGAAAGTTTTTAGATGGTCATAAGTAGGGCTTTTTTTATTCAATCTTTCATAGGCCGTTTTCCATTGTAGAATTTTGGTGGGTATCCTATTTAAAAGATAGGTGGCAATGAGTAGGGTCTCTCCCCAATAATGTTTAGGTAGGCTTGCTGTGAACAATAAAGCCCTAGTTATCTATAACAAGTGTTTGTGTTTTATTTCAACCACCCCATTCTGTTGTGGGGTGTATGGGCAACTCTTTTGGTGCACAATCTCCATTTCTGCAAAGTATTTCTTGCACTCACGGTTTGTGAACTCTCTCCCATTATCAGTTTGGATCTTTAGAACCTTCTTCCCATACTGTTTTTCGATGGTTGTGATAAATTGGGTTATGGTAGATTGGGTTTGGTCTTTATGTTTGAGCAAAAAGGCCCATGTGGCCCTAGAATAGTCATCCACAATGGTTAGAAAGAATTGTGAGCCATCTAGGGTAGGTATTCGATAGGGTCCCCACAAGTCCATGTGTAGGATTTCAAGGGGTCTTAAAGTCTGAATGTTATGCTTACGAAAAGGTTTTCTATATTGTTTTGCCATAGGACATACTTCACATTCAGATAGGTTGTGATTGAAAGGTTTGATATCATTGATATGCAGCAACTTTTCTTTTGAGATATGCCCTAGTCTACTATGCCAAACATCAGCAGAAATGGAAACATTAAAAGCAACATTTTCAGTCCTATAGAAGTCTAGTGGAGGACCTTTCAGGGTTCCTGAGGGTAGCAGGCTATTTGTGGTTAGCTCATACAGTCCCTTCCTTGCCTTGATTGCTACCACAATGCTGTTAGTCCGTAGGTCCTGCAAAAACAAATTGTTAGATATGAATATTGCAGCCACTTCATTTTGTGTTGTAAGTTTGTTGACAGGAAGTAAATTCTTAAAGAAGCTTGGTATATGTAAGACTTCATTAAGGGTGATTGTGTCACCAATAGTGGTCTGGCATATATGTTCTACTTGTCGCTTTGTGCCATCTGGGAGAGTAACGGGCTCATATAGGTTGTTGATTTCATGTTCATGGTAGAAATTTAAATTGGTAACCATATGTGATGATACACCTGAATCAATTAGCCATGTACATGCATTTTCTTTACTGTGAGCATTGATGTGATCATTACCTGCAAAATTTGCAAGCCCACTCAATTTTACCTCTCCTGTGGCCTTCCCTTTGATTGCTCTGGATACCTCTTGTTGTATGAAGTTGGCTAAATCTTGAGGAATTGGACTGTTTCTTTCAGTGTACTCATTGGGCTCAATTTGTGCATCTGCAGGGGAATCACTAACTATGGCTAGGTTGGCTTTGTTTTTCTGGCCAGTCAGCTCCTTGTACCATTCGGGGACTCCATGAATCTTGAAGCAAGTCTCTATGGTATGTCAGGTTTTTCCACACTTTTCACAGTACTTGTCTTCCTTTTTTGTGAATGCCCTCTTTCCACTGCTGCTGTTGTTTCTGCTTCCTCGCTTAGCATTAAAGTTTGTCTGTCTTACCATCATAGCAACATTCATATGATTATCAGTGTTAGCACTTACTTTTTTTTGCCTTTCCACGGTTTGCATCATGGCAAAAGCCCTATTCACCATAGGCAGTGGCTCCATCAGCATAACTTGATTCACAACATGTTCATAGTCTTCATTTAAACCCATCAAAAACTGCACCAAGCTATGTGTGTTCTCCTTGGTATTAATAGCTTTAGCAGCCTCACAAATGCATGTGGGTATCAAGCTCAAGCTAGCTACATCATCCCACAGTTTGTTTAATTTGATATAATACGCAGAGATGGTGAGATTACCTTGTTTGAGGTTGCTGATTTCTCTTTCTCTTTGATACAGGAGTGGTCCGTTAGCCTCACCGAACCTCTCCCTCAGCTCTTCCCAAAGTTCCCTTACTGTGGAGAATGACAAGAATGCATCGCCTAGTTCCTTGGTCATAGAGTTGAGTATCCAAGACTTGACGATGGAATCTGCCCTCCTGCATCTGGTAAGCAAGTTTCTGTCCTCCATTGGTTGTATGCAAGTTCCATCAATGAAGGATAATTTGTTCTTTGTACATAGAGCAATCATCATCGATTTGCTCAAAGTTAAGTTATTGTTGCCATTGAAGAGAGTTGTGACTAGAACGGCTCCTGGGTTTTCAGTATTGGTTATGGAATATTTTTCTAGATCAGGGTTTTCACTGCTTTCTTCCATGCTTGACATTTTGGTGGGTAGGTATGTAAGGTAAAATGGATCAGCCCTTTAGCTCTGATACCATGAAAACAAATGATATTTGATGAAGAAATGTCTTATTTCATCGTAACCGTAATATGTACATTTGCTTGTGCTTTTATACTAATACTGAAAGGAAACTATTGGTTGTTGTTCTGTCATGTGCAACAGAGAAGGACAGCTGTAGGTGGCAATGCAGGTCTGCACAGTGTTGGACAGATGAGAGGCAATGCAGGTCTGCACAGTGTTGGAGAAATGATGAGAAGGTGCAGGTGTGCTAGAAAGGGACAAGGCACGTGTTGTTGTTGGACTGTTACTGTTGGGTATTTAGGTTATGGGTATGGGTCGGTCATGGGTGATCCATGACCCTTGGGTTGTGGGTTTTAGGGTTAACAATTAACCTTGTATTGTGGAGCTATACGTGTAAAATCCTTTGTTCCTTTAACACGCTAGACCATTTTCTGGAGTTGGTAATGGATTGAATATGACCTTTTCGTCTGGGAAAACTTTTTCCCATTTGAGTTTGGTGATCAAATTGTGAATGAAAATAACAATCTCCGATCGAGCATATTCTCTCCCTGGGCAAATACGAGCTCCTCCACCAAATGGCACAAACGTATATGGCGCAGGACCACTTCCTTCAAATCTAGACGGGTCGAGTTTCTCTGGATCACTAAAGTATTTTGGATTTTTGTGAGTTGAGAAAGCGGACCAACATGTCTGCAAAAGTATATTAGAAAATGATCAGACATTCTCTTTAGAATTATTGTAGAAATCCATTTTCATTGATTTCTTTAGGATTAACTCACCATCCAACCCTTGGGAATGGTATAACCTGCATAAATGAAGTCAGTTATGGCCTCTCTGAAAGCTGTTTGCCCTGGTGGTAGCAACCTCATTGCTTCACAGGCAACGCACCATGTGTATTTCATCTTCTGAACTTCTTCCCAGGTTAACAAATCCTTGGCACACTTGGATTTAGCAATATCCATTTGTTCTATCAAACAAAACAAAAAGAAAAACACATACATATTTACATGTTATGCATTTAAAGTACGAGCTTTGAATACAGAAATTATGCATTTTCTATGGAAGTTCAATGTGATAAGAGTAATAATTTTAATCATACCATTAAAGACTTTCTCGTAGACATCGTGATGTTCTGAAAGAAACTTCAAGACAGAAGATAAGGTAGTACTTATGGTATCATAACTGGCGATAAACAATCCGAGTATCCGTTCAGCAATTTCTCGGTCGCTAAGAGACCTAATTTCTTTTTGTGGTGCAACAAGCATAAGAGTCAAAAAATCCCTTTTTGTTGTATCTATCGCGTCCAATAGCTCGACTTTCCTCTGCTTGACGATGCTTATGAGCTCTTCAACTAAGGATTTCCTCCCTTTCAAAGCTCTGTAATATGATGTTCCTGGAAAGTTAACGGGCACAGATGACCCTCCTTCACTTAAAAGAGCAAAGGCATTGTATAATCTGGCCACATGATTGGGGTCTGTAATACTGATGAGCAATCTTGAAGACAATCCAAATGTGAACATTTTTATGATTGGATAAGCCTTTATTTCGTTGCGTGGACACCAAACTTTTTCCAAGTGCTCCCTTGCCATGGAATCCATTATAGGTACATGGTGTCGTGAAGCTTCGGGCTTGAGAAACTCAGTCACCATTGCACGAAATGTCAATGGATCATTTGCGTTATTCTCGGGAATGAGTAAAGTTTTCAGAAACACGAGTGGTCTGTTTGCGGAGATATACTTGTTCTCACTTGTGAACATGAACTTGTTCCCGGAAACACCACATAATACAGCTATGTTCTGACCGAGAAGTGAGGTTCTGAACACCTTCGAGGAGTACTTGCTCATCCTGTCAATTTGATGAACTCTTCAGGATTTCCTTGTCGGGCAGCCTTTAGAAAGGCCAAATTTTCACCAATGATCGGCCATGTATTAGACCTGGTGGGAGCTGTTTGTGGTTTGAAGATTTATGTTTATAGAAAATGAAAAGAAAAAGAGAGCAAAAGAGGGTTGAGAGATGGATACATGCAATTAAGAGATCCATAAATGTATCAAAAGTTAACCAGATACACAGTAGCGATAGAAGGCAAGAAGTAATCAAGGAGAAGATAGAAGTGAGCTAATAACTTAATTATATATATACGTAGTCTGGTTATAAGTTCAATACTTTAAGAGTTATAAATGAAGATAAAAGTGAGATAACATAATTAATGGGTTTTGAGAGTTCGTCCTTCCGCTTGGTAATTATCTACAACTTTTTAATGAATTAATCCAACTGAACTCGTCTTAAATTTTTTATTCATCCAAATTAGATTGCTTGTAAGGACAATATAACTACATCCAGCGTTACTATTTTGAACTAAAAGAATTGGTAAATGCTGCTTGAATAAGACATTCAGCTAGTCATTAGGTCCTATGGCTATCTTAATCACTACAAATATATACAGTCACTACGTGTCTTTTTACATGGAAAGTGTTATTTGAAAGACATGGATTTTGGTTTTTGGCACACATTAATTATTATGCCGATTCTTGTATTGCTATTTTGTAGTTATCGGCACCTATCCTTTTCACTTGAAATTCTCCGGGCACTAAATTGATGCTGTGTATCACCAAATCCAACTTCTCTTAAACAAGGTGACATCCAAAACGTAGCATTCCCCCTCGATCCTGCCTTCTCCAACATCAATTCTCTTCTCTCTTTATAATTCTCTTTCACGAAAATTATGTATTTGGTGTTTGTTACGTGCTTGAATACATTTTATTAGGCATAGACGTAGGGGCCGTTTTCTATTATACCATAGAATTTGATATAATTAGATGTGAAGGTTGGGATTATTTTCATAAAGATTAGGTTAGGGAGAGTAGTGGTTCATATAGATGAGTAAGTTCCACTCACGCAATCGAGTTAAGCTAATTTTGAATGTCAATTTTTTATTAATCTCCATTTCAAAGTGTATCCTTACCTAAAATTCAAATATATTAAGTTATGAACTTTTTATTGTATATAAATCTTTATTAATCTTTGTCCATATTTCATATAGGAAGTTGAAAAGCTAATATATAAGGATTCATGAAATTTCTTGACTTCGCATATCAAATTTTTTATTGTGAAATCTTGTTTAAAATCTTTGTTGATGTGTAGATATTATCTCAACTCATTTATAACACCTAAGGGGCCATTTGGTTCCACTTCTGTTTTTCTGTTGTTGTTTTTGGTTTCTGTTTCCTGTTTTTGGTTTCTGTTTTTTTCCTTAAA
>JAOSBL010000003.1:2370441-2399324 GCA_027568915.1 Erythroxylum roraimae | reverse complement strand
GTAATTTTCTGGTTTTCGTAAATTGGTTGTAGTTTTTTTAATTTTTAAAACGCCGTGACACAACAAATCTAACCAAACGTGTTTTAATAGAAGGTTTTCTTTTTAATAAAAACCACAACAAAAAACGGCAAAAAAAAAAGAAAACAAACGGGCCCTAAGTTAAGATTACTCCAACAATAATTTTAATTTGAATTAAAAAACTTTCATCTTTCGTCTCTTTTAAATATAGGATTACAATATTCACCTCTTATATATAAAACCTTACAATGTTGTTGCTCTCCTTTGAGTTAAATCTACCTCTTATATATAAAACCTTACAATGTTATTGCTCTCCTTTGAGTTAAATCTATCATTTAGAATTGAATTCCTTGATTCGTACACCTAAAGATTTAATTAGAGCAAAGAGAAACAAAAGCCAGTGTTTCTCTAGGTGGTAACATAGGATAGAGATACACATTACATGATGCATCGTTTTGATAATGAATGATGCCATAGAGCTGAAAGTTACATAAGCAAAGACACTTTTGGGCTTGGAATTGTAGATGGTATTATTATGTAATATACTTTATGTCGTATTTTTAGTCCGGTTGTTTTTGGAAATGAAGTGATCTTGATTTAACAAATTTATTAGTTGGAATTGATTCAACTACTTATTGTAAAATAAATAATCCTGTAATGTTCTTGGAAATATCATATTCTGTTGTTTCCTCTCCAAACGCAGTTCATATTAATGTCATTGTAAAACTTATAAAATAAGAAAAGAAACTTTTTAAATCTCTAAAGTTTAGTGTAAGGTATGTTTAATTTTTATATTTTACTTTTAACTAAACAAGTTTCTTAATTTAAAAATTATAATTTAAATTTATTTTAATAAGAATATGGACCCGGATTTAAAATAAGTGTTTATTTATATTTCACAAATTCATAAACTTATTTTGTGAAAATTGAAGTTTTTGTTACGTTTGCTAAAGTTTCTTTCCCAAGCAGTGCGTAAAGTTGTTGAGTAAACACTAAGCAATGCACTCGATTTGCCAAAGGTAAGGGACAATGCAATTTGACAAAATTAGGACAAGAACAAAAGCAATCACTTACTTACAATAGCAAAAAGAAAGAAATCCAAATAGCTATATTCTAATCTAAACAACTGGAAACAGTTTCTTCCTGAATCAACATTCAGAGACTACAGCAAAAGCATCTTTAATGGAGCTAAGAGATGCGAGTAAGAAGGCATGAGTGAGCTCTTGTTGTCAATTATTTCTCTTCTTTGGCCTCTCTTCTTTCGCTTCTTTCCCTGGTGCTAAGATATGACTTGAAGACTCCATCTTCATCGTATTCTCACACCTCCAAGTCCCTCAAATATTTATACACCACTTAACCAAAACACTATCACTCACATAACAAAGAATGTGCAAAGCAGAACAAGGAACAGATAACGAGTCAAGCAGTCTCTCGGGATCATGTTTTGAAGACATTGAAAAGCTGCGAGGTTATGCTAAAAAACACCTGCATCAGCTTGGTTCAACAGAATACTGTCCTCAGTCCTAAAGTTAGCACAGAAATGCTAAGGCCCAATCTAGGTATCAAGGACACATCCAACTTATGGGAGTCTGCCTTGTCAACTTGTTGGTAGATTAGATTGAGATTACAAATGGGGAAAAAGCCACCTTTGCTTAATTCCATAGGTTTGGCATAAACTCTTCCAGAATTATTTGATTGATAGTGATATTTGTGATATAAGAGAGGTTTAACCAAAAAAATAACATATAAAAAGGAGCAGATTTGAAGGAGTTTAATCAGTTTAAGAAAGCACTATTTCAAAAGCATGACAACTACATATGATACTGCAATTTTTATATTAAGAAAAATTCCCCTCCTAATTTTATTATAATTAGATAAGTTTAATTAGTTTAAGAAATAAAAGCATGACAACAACATAAAAAAGAGAGAGGGGAGTTGCCATAAAAAAGAATTCAGGTAATTAACAAGAGATATTATTCTCATTTCCCTAGGTTCGAACAAGCACTGATATAAGTTTGGCGTAAACTGTGAATTCTCCTTATAAACTTACATGTATAAAGAGTGAAAAGGCAAATTGTTTTCAAATAATATTTCAAGTGACAGGAGACTCTCCAAAGAGTTTTTTGCAGTTAACATCTTGGATTTTATATATCATTACCTAAACTTTAAGGTAGTATTAATTTATCTCTGAAGTTTGTATGTATTTGTCCATTAAAAAGAGCAAGCTTTTTACGTGCAATCCTTACTAAGTAATCCTATGCAGACTAGGAGGTACTGTATGTTGAATTATTGAAGAAGCCTTCACGTCAAGCTTCAACTTGCTTCTGATATTTCCTACAAATAATCAACATTGCAATACAAGAATTTTTCTTTTCTGTGCACATAAGAACCAAACGAATGACATCTTGACATTGAAGCAATATCTTTCGGGACCAACTAGATTTCTATCCTTATTTAATGCAATCACTAATACACGCAAAACTTGCAACGGTTCTGGTCAGCTTGTCTTGCACTTGCACTAAAGAGAAATAGTCAGGAATGTGAACCTTTATGTGAGAACCCTGGTGCCCACAAGAAGAGGATTAGCTAGCTGATGAACTTGACCATTTCTTGAGCTTAATTTGAAACCCCTGAAAGTCTACCATCGACTAGTGAAAACGGTGTTAACTTTGGAGTCAGTCAGGACATGCACATTCCGGTCCTTCTATTTTTCCCAAAAGCAACAAATTAGAGTACCTTCTGCCAAGCCCCGAAGAGTTTAGTCTTCTCTACCTAGTCCCTCTTGACGATTTTGTATCTTATTTCTTTCTTTTGAATTCCATTTTAATGTGTGTTAATCTATCAATAACTTCTTATTTAGAAGTTGATGCAACTGCATGCGTTTGAAGTATTTATGTATGACTTTCATGTCTATGATTTACATACCAATTTGATCTTCAAGATACTGAGTTATGGTAATTCTAGCTTTGAATATACTTCAAAAGGCAAAAGTGATTATAGTTTACAAAATTAAGATGCACAAAAAGGCTTAAAATCTCTTACAAGCACTAAATGCAATGCAAGATAAATGCATTTAGATGATAAAATAAGAATTCACAACACATGTAAAAGCTTATAAAATTATAAGATTTATTAAAAGAAAAAAATCGTAATTGACGATTGTTAAATGTTCATAATTTTTAATATTATAAATAATAAAAATTATGGAATAATAATTATTAATAATCATTAAATGATAATTATATATAATTAGTCTTATAATAAAATATAGAGAGACTATAAGAACCTATGGTGTGGTCTTGTATATCCACTGAAGTGCGGTGAGGTATACTTAGAAACCCTGAATTGGAGGATGTACACAAAGTGGTTAGGCCAAGAAGGTGTACAAGTGACAAACATAAAGAAAAGAAAAGAAAAGAAGAAAGGAAGAGGAAATGTCATGATCAGAGAAACAAAGAGACAGAGTCATCACAGGAATGGGTGGTTTGGTCGGCTTAGACCCCAAATACCTTTTCCATTTCGTAATCCCATCAATTATTAGTATCTCCTCCTTTTTCCCAAAATCTCCAAATTATTTTATATACATTAAAGAACTTAAAGGACTTCGATGACAATTAAATGCATTTGAGAATACATTAATTCAAGAGAGTTTTATGAAATTCTACTACGGTATTGTACTCTCTTTCGATTAAGGCTATATTTAGCTAGACGTAAGATTTATAATAAAATCGAATAAAATGAAATAATTTATAATAGAATAGAACGTAAATTGATGTAATATTATAAAATTGTTGTTTGGGATGGATGGAAGACTTTTAATATAATATAGGAAAATATTGTTTGGATGAAAGGTTTATAATGTAATATAGTATAAAATTTTACATTCCATCATAAACCTCCCAAATCGGGAGTTTTTTATTTTTATTGTTTAGGATGGAATGAGATGTCATACGAAACATTTCTCTTCCATTTCATTATATTATATTTCATTATAAATCCTCCCATCAAACGATAGAATAATGTTACATTCTATTTCATTCCATTAATAAACCCCCAACTAAACATATCTTTAGAGACATTAATGATAATATTGATTATTGCATTGCATTGGAGGTAAATATTTTATTAAGAATATCCATAGTTTAACCTCATATTCTAACTCACTGATCTCTTGAAATCTCAAGATAACAAATATCAACCTAGATTAGAGTTGATAACAAGTCTAAAACTCAATCAGATTCAAAGCTTAACTCGATTTAATATGAAATTAACAAATTATATTTAGTTGATTTGAATTTTGAGTTCAACTTGAATTTAAAAGGTCAGCTAGAAGCCTACAATATAAATGTTCTAAATTAATTTTATTTTTACAAAAAAATCTCAAAATGATAATATTTTAATTTTAAATTTAAAAAATTGGATCATCTAAAACTACATTATTTTAGAAAACTCTTAACTTAATGAATGTAGAAAAATAATATGTTGTTATTTTTCCTATTATTAATGTATATTATCGTAAATGGTTGAAAGTGTTCTTCATCAAGACGTTTGTAGGTAATTAAGCATTATTTGATTATTATTATATATGACTAATTATTTAAAAATAATATAAATTTTTTATTATATATAATATTTAATAAATTTTTATTTAATAAATTTTTTAATAATTTAAAAGTGAGTACTATATTTATATTTAAATCAAAAATTATATATTTCATATATTATTCAATAAACTAATAATTTTAAATTAAATAACAATTTATATATATAAATAATCAACAATTAATTCGATTCTAAGTATAATAATCAATATAGACTAAAATTACAGATAAAATATATAAAAACATATAACTGAAATAAAAATTCATTTAATTAGTCAGAAAAAAGGAAATAATTGGATTATGTTAATATGTATAGCCAAGGCAAAAACCTAAAGTACATCAAAAGGCGGCAGTGTTTAAAGCCAACCAATCAAAGACTAGCTTGCTGCTACAGGGACCAACCTAATATACTAGGTGGACTCCACTCCTCAGTCCTCACCTTGTCCAGCTTTATATTCTAAAGATTCTCCCTCTCTTCTTACTTACAATTTCTCAGCTTCATCTCTTTTTCAAAAAATAATAATAATAATAATTTCTGAGCTTCATCTCACAAGAACTCATTTGATTTCCATTCCATTTCTTCTCATATATTTAAAGAAATTTTCTTCACACCAAAGGAACCTATTTTTCCGCTCTCTCTGGCAAGTGATCTCATCCCATTCTTTTCTTCGTTTTTCTTTTCTGGGTTTTTGTTTGTTTGGTTGTTTGATGTGTGTACAGTCGCAAGATTGAATCTGTTGTTCTCCATTTGTGCTTTCTGCTTTCTGCTTTCTGCTTACTGCTTCTCCTACCACTTCTCTTTTGTTTTATGTTAGCTATATCTGTTGATTTAGAAATGATCGTCAAATGCGCTACCTTGGTTTTGTGTTGGCTGATCACTTTCTTTTAATGATCCTTATATGATGAAGATCGTGATTGCTGATCATCAAGAAGTTAGTGCTTTAGCTACTTTGTGATCAATTTTATCTTTTTTTTTTTGGTTAGTGATTTAGCTACTTTGTGATCAATTTTACCTTATTTTTTAATCTTCTTCCTTCTCTTTAATTTTATTTCTACGTTGCTTTCGTACTGTTTAGATTCGGTGAGTTTATGCAGTATTCAGTTGTTTTCTTCTGCTGAGTTGCCTGATTGGGAGGTCCTCTGCAATCTGATTATAGTATCAGCTCATTCTTTTCCTTTGAGTCTCCCAGAAAATCATAGGTCAGAAAGAAAATAACAGAAAGGCCAAAAACAGCTACTTTTTTCATCACCTCTTCTGTCACTACCTCTTTGATCACTCTTTGTCCTCTGATCATTAGTGTAACTTTCTCTCTTCTAGCTCAAAAAAAAAAAAACCTGTAATAAAAATCTTTCTTCCTTAATTCTTTTTAATTTTATTTGATGAGGGCTTAGGTGAAGGAAATAAATCCTTGGAAGGTACTTGCAAGATCATCGTGGGGATCAAAAAGTAACGTATGGGATATGTAGTTTGACCTGATTTATTAAGTGTTGCTATCTAAGGGGAACTTTTTGGTTCTTCCACTCCTAGCATGTCGTTTAGCTAATTGTTTTTGTTTCCTCTAAAGCGGCTTCGAAGCAGCAGAGAACAAAAGGCTAAGACGAGAGTGAATATAGCCTACAGAATCGTTGTTTTGTTTTATTTTCTTGGCATTTCTTCTGTCTAACCAATTTGTCCTCGTTTTTTGCAAACTATTATAAGAATATGTTTTATAAGAACGAGAATGACATATCTCTGCCTTTATGTTATCCCACTTACTAGTAGTATGGTCGTCATTATTATCATAGCAAATAATGACTCTACTTTTAATTTTGACACTCGTTGAGGAATGTTAATCTGAAAATTCAGAGTAAATTCATATTGCTATTGCCATTTGACTTGCAAAAAATATCTTTGAACTATAAGGTGTATGAGCATTTTCACGAGTAATATGTAATACAGATTTGCTGAGTGGACAACTTCATGAATAGTTTTTAAGAGGGGACTTTTTTGTTTGTGATTAAACGACTTGACTTAAAGCAGCAAGTTGATAAACGAATTCGGCATAGAGAAAGTGTAATTGTTGATATTCAGAAATCAAGTACAAATAAGCAAGAAAAGAAGATGGAGATTGGGATGTGTTGCCTCTTGTAGTAGGATTCAACTCAAACAATGCCTTCTGTTTTTGGTTATATATATTAGAAGATATATTCAGTGCAAGAGTTTCATTTGGAATTAAGTGTTCCTTTTTGGAGGAGGCAATTTTGTTTGTTTGTTTTGTTTAATGAACGAGATCACCTCTAGGCTGTCCAGATGAGTAATGATGGATAATGGAGTGTGTACTCTTTGGTTTATGTCAACTTTCACTCAAAAAGAAAAGAAGGAACAAAAGTAAAAAACAAAGAATTCTTAGGACCCACAAGGTTAGTGGTCACACATGACACCATCATATGGTAGATCAGGACAGTAGCTTTGGTGATATTGGAATGTTTTCTTTCAATAGTTAGATTCATTTAATTAATAGTTTTTTATGTTGTGTTTATACTTTTTTTAAGGGTTTTGCCGTCCTCCATAGCTTCTTACCCTTACACATCTGTAAACCATAATGAGTGTACTATGATCCCCACAAGTGCTAATGTGGTTCTGGATAGCACTAGAGCATATGAATTATGATCAAGTTCTCATGGAACCATCATTACGTTGCAATTTCATTACTTTTGTGTTGTCATGCCCGTGCTTGTAATCTTACTCTTCTTTTTTCCTGTCATAGGTTTTTGAGTTTCAGCGGCATTTTAATGACCAATGTAACAATTTATGAGATGTAAACTTTTGGTCGAGGTTTTAACTAAGATGGAAAAGGGTAAAACTGGTGGATACTGTTGTCCAGGTCAGGAAAGTAAAAGAAAGGGTGCACTTTTTCCTAGGGACGACAGATAAAAGATAAAAGACGCAGGCTGTTATGTTGTTGCAAATGTGGGGATCTTAGAATATTTATAGGTTTACTAAAAAGACTACTTCTTTATTAATAAAATATATAAATTAATAAAGTTGTTTGTTTATAATATGACTCTGTGGTAGATTGCCCACCTTGGTTCACAGTCAAAGTGCTTTTTACTTTGGCATCCGCGTCAAAGATAACGTCTTGACATCAGCTATTCTGGTTCTCTTACCCTTTTATATTGTTTTCCGTCATGAATTCACTTTTCATAAAAAGAAATGTAGTATTGGTGAGTAACAAGTCTTTGAAATCAATTACAATTTGAAAATATTGTGGTAAGGTAGGATCCTTGTATGAACCAAACGTTAGTGTTTGCAGCCTAGTACAAGGATTTCCATAAGACATCAAAATGCTTGTTAGAGATTGGAAACTTCTGTTATGTTTGATCATATCATTATACCACATCCTTGTCATTAATACAATGTTCTTGCATTTTTTCCTTGGATAACAACTGTTTCATGTAAACGTGGACGTTTTATGAGCAGATACAAGTTACTTGCAGCGTTTTGAGCTTACAATCGCCGTAACTCAGCTGTGAATTTAACAATTACGGAAGGAAAAATCTTGTGAGCAGCAGCCTAGTTAAATTATGGAGGAAGAGACCCTTGTGAGTCCAGAAGTTCCGGTGAAGGCTGAGATCAGGGACAAAGATAATCCTATCGAGGTAAATGCTTTGACATCTGATTCAGTCTTCGTGTGATTAGGCTTCAATTGTATGAAATTTCTTTTTACAGGAAGTAACCTTAATCTAAATTTGAAGTTTGTTATGAAAGGCTGCATATTAGCTGCAATCTTATCAAACTTGTACCAATTCAATCATTACTCTTTACATAAACATTTATAGTGCAACCATTCCTTTATTCTTTGAAGCATCTTTTGCTCATTCAAGTTTCTTTTCTGCTACACTGACTGCTGTTAATTTTAGATTTATAGGAGAAACTTTCATTACTTATGACCTGTATCTGCTATAAGAATTTGTTATAAGATGGTAAAGAAATGTTTAGCTTTAAGAAAATCACTTGTACTTCGTCTCAGTGACATCTTGTGCTATGCTGTTAATACAGGAAGCAAACGGGGACTTGCCACCGGTTCAAAAAGAAGGAAAGAAGGATGATGATGAAACTGACGGGGAGTTCATAAAAGTGGAGAAGGAATCACTTGATGTGAAAGATGGATCACACAAAGCAGAATCCACATTTGCAGAGGATAAAAAGTCATCTGTGGTTGAAAGAAACCTAAGTTTTGACAGGGACTTGCTAGAAGCTCAAGAGAAAATAAAAGAACTAGAGCTTGAATTGGAAAGAGTAGCAGGGGAATTAAAACATTCTGAATCTGAGAGCACAAAGATAAAGGATGAGGCCTTACTAGCAAAGGAGAAATTGGAGGAAAGTGAAAAAAGTTATGAGGAGCTTGAACTCAGTCACATGAAATTGCAAGAGCAGATAATTGAAACTGAAGAAAAATATAGTTCAAATCTCAACAACTTGCAAGACGCAATACAAGCTCAAGCAGACAAGCACAAGGAGTTGATTGAGGTCAAAGAAGCATTTGGAGGTCTTAGCCTTGAGCTTGAAAACTCGAGGAAAAAGATGCAGGAATTGGAAAATGAGCTACAAGTTTCTGTTGGTGAGACAAAGAAATTTGAGGAACTGCATAAGCAAAGTGGTTCACATGCTGAATATGAGATGCAGAGAGCCTTGGAGTTGGAGAGGCTGCTTAAGATAACAAAACTGAGTGCTAAAGAAATGGAAGATCAGATGACTTCGCTCCAGGAGGAAGTCAAGGCCCTGTATGAGAAGATTACAGAAAACCAGAAAGTTGAAGAAGCACTTAAGAGCACAACAACAGAACTTTCAGCAGCTAAAGAAGAGTTGGCAGTTTCAAAAGCGCAACTTCTAGACATAGAACAAACGCACTCTTTAAAGGAAGCTCTTGTAAATGAATTGACCCAGGAATTGGACCTAAAGAAAGCTTCAGAATCTCAGGTGAAGGATGAGCTCTCAGCACTTCAGAGTTTACTTACTGCAGCTAAAGAAGATCTACAAGCAAAGGCCTCTGAGTTGGACTACACAAAGTTGAAGTTGGAGGCAGAAGTCAATGCAAGCGAATTGGTTGAAGCTGGTGCAAAATCCCAGGAAGCACAGGTCTCAACTGTACTGGAGGAACTGGCCACAATAGTTAAAGAAAAAGTAGCTCTTGAAGCTGCTGTGGCTGATCTTACTAACAATGCAGCAAAGCTGAAGAAGCAGTGCCAAGAACTTGAGGAAAAGTTGAAGGTTTCAGATGAGAATTTCAACAAAGCCGATTCTCTTTTGTCCCAAGCTTTATCTAACAATGTAGAGCTTGAACAGAAATTGAAGTCTCTGGAAGATCTCCATAATGAATCTGGAATTGCAGCCACAACAGCCACCCAGAGGAACGTGGAGCTTGAGGATTTAATGAAGGTTTCAAATGAATCAGTAGAACAGGCAAACTCACAGTTAAGAGAGCTTGAATCTCTCTATATTGTAGCAGAGCAGAGAATTCTGGAGCTTGAGCAACAGTTAAATTTGGTCGAACTAAAAAGCAGTGACGGTGAGAGAGAGGTGAGAGAATTCTCAGAAAAGGCATATGAACTTAGTGCTGCACTGAAACAGGTGGAGGATGAAAAGAATCAGTTGACTGGTGACATGCAGGGATACAAGGAAAAGATAAGTAATCTTGAATCTGCCTTGAATGAGTCAAAGTTGCGCAACTCAGAGTTGGAGAATGAGTTGAAGATATCGGTGGATAAATGTGCCAATCATGAGAACCGAGCAAACATGAATCATCAGCGCAGCTTGGAACTTGAGGATTTGTTCCAAAGTTCTCATTCCAAAGCAGAGGACGCTGGAAAAAACGTGAATGAGTTGGAGTTGTTACTTGAAGCAGAGAAATACAGAATTCAAGAACTTGAGGAGCAGATCAGTACACTGGAAAAAAAATGTTTGGATGTGGAAGTAGATTGCAAGAAATACGCTGAGAAAGTATCTGAAGTCACATCTGAACTTGAGGCATTCCAATTGAGAGCATCAAACCTTGAAACTGCACTGCTAGTGGCAAATGATAAGGAAAGGGACTTAACTGAATGCTTGAATTCACTGACTGATGAAAAGAAAAGGCTATTAGTAGTGTCAATCAATTCAAGCTTGAAGCTGGTTGAAGCTGAGAATAATGTGGAGATCTTGCGCAATGAATTAACTGTTGTCCAAGAGAAGTTAGAGCAGGTAGAAAATGGTCTCAAGGCTACTGAAACCAGAGAGACTAATCAGCTGCTGAAGCTCAAGATTTCTGAGGAACAACTTGAACAACAAGAGAAGTTATCAGAGCATGCCACTGCGAGCAAATCAGAGGTTGAAACATTACACGAATCACTAACAAGAGATTTTGGTATCGAGCTTCAAGAAGCCCAAGCAAAACTCAACGAAAAGGATGTTGAGGCAAAATCCCAGGCTGAGAAACTAAAGATGCTTGACGACCAAGTAAAGTCATTAGAAGAGCAGATGGCTGAAGTAGCCGGAAAGAATGCATCATTGAAGGAAGTTCTGGACTTGTCTTTCATGAAAATAGCGTCTTCAGAAACCTCTAATGAACAGCTCAAAAGTCAGATCTTGGAAACCAAAAATAAGGCTTCTAACACTTCCTCAGAGAATGAACTATTGCTCGAGACAAACAATCAACTTAAAATGAAGATTGATGAACTTGAGGAATTGTTAAATTCTACCTTTTCGGAAAAGGAAACCACAGCTCACCAAATTGCTTCTCACATGAACGCCATATCAGATATAACAGATAAGCACACACGAGCAATAGAACTTCATTCTGCAACCAAGGCTCAGATGAGGCATGTGGAAACACATTTACAAGAGACCATTCAGAAAGATGAAGTAGTAGCATATTTGAATGAGAAGATAAATGCACTTGAAGCCCAAACAAAGTTGTATGAAGAACAGACTCATGAGGCATCTGCAATTGCTGATGGTCGAAAACTTGAGCTGTATGAGACCCTACCGAAACTAAAACATCTAGAGAGGTTTGTTGAAGAGATGCAAACCAAATCTGGTCACTTTGGAAAGGAGAGTGGTGGCTTAGCTGAGGCAAACTTGAAGCTCATTCAGGATCTGGCTTCATACGAGTCAAAACTAAGTGATCTAGAAATGAAGCTCCCTACAGCCCTTTGTGAAAAGGGTGAGGTAGTTGAACAGCTTCAAACTTCAAAGAAGGCCATAGAAGATTTAACAAACCAGCTTACAGATGAAGGACTGAAACTAAAGTCTCAGGTTTGTAATAATCTTTTCGTTGTCATTTATTATGTCACAATTTTCTCATCTGACAAAATAAACTGCCTTGCTGCAGATATCTTCAGTCACGGATGAGAACAACATACTCACTGAAACATATCAAAATGCAAAGAAGGAGCTTCAATCAGTGATAGTCCAGCTTAAAGAACAACTGAAAGAACAGAAGGCGAATGAAGATGCGTTGAAAGTTGAAATTGAGAGTCTCGAGGCACAGATTGCTGAGAAGTCAACCTTGCAAGCCCGTCTCAAGGAGCTTCAAGAACAAATGGTGAGGTCTTATGCTTGATTTAGAGAGGAGATTGTTACACTAAAAGGAAAGTAAAGTAATATTTCTTTATTTTGCATAGCATGGTATGGGAAATCAAATCGCAAATGTTGATTTTATCTTTCTTTATCAATGACCTCCTGGATCTTTTCTTTGATTTCCAATCAAATAGGAAGCGAATTCTCAAAAAGAGTTAGAAAGAGAAGCAGCTCTGAAGAAATCCCTTGAAGACCTTGATGCTAAAAACAAGGAAGTCATGCTTCTGGATAAGCAGGTCAAGAAGCTTGAAGACAAGTTGCAGCTGGCTGATGCTAAATTACTGAAGGTCAGTTTACATTCATCCCCTGACCCCATAGCAACTCATTATTCTCTTAAGCCAGAAAAAAGGACTCGTGACAGATATTTGCCTTCTGATAATGTCATAAGACTACTTGCATGCGTTTATCAATCTATATAAGCATAATATGAAAATGCATCTACATGTGGATTTGGAAGTAGGTAAGCTATGATGTCAAACTCTTAGTTTACGATATAAACAATGTTGCAGGGTGATGGGGGCAATATAGAGGCGCATAAGGATGGAATAGAGGTCAAATCCAGAGACATTGGATCAACTATTTCTACTCCAATCAAAAGAAAGACCAAGAAAAAATTAGAAGCTGAATCCGCACAAACTTCTTCTCAGGTGCAAACAGTAGAAACTTCACCTGCTATGACATTTAAGTTCATCTTGGGAGTGGCTTTCACATCTATCATCGTTGGTGTAATCCTCGGGAAGAGGTACTGATCACGGGGCTGTGGATTTTTTAGTTTGCCAGTATAGTGAACAATTCTTTTCAATATTGTTTTTCAGATGCCATGTTTTTTATACAAGTTTATGCACAGAATTGTATTTGAATGTTGCCAAGCTTAGGTCTTTAGTGTTTGGTCAGGGAGTATTGCCTTCATACCTATCCCTCACCTGAGTGCATAGCCAAAGATGTCGGATTCATGTGAAATTTGCATTGAATTTTCTTGATTGGATTGCAAAGTGTTGAAAGCTCCTTCCTTAGCTACTCTTCCTGCTTATGAACAATCTCATGACTAATGGAGGCTTGAGTCCAGATATGTGGGAAATGTAATCGAAACACATCTCCCAAGCAAAAAACACGTAACCAATTGGCATAAATTCAACAATTGTAGCCAAAAGCATCCTAATTTGATAAATATCAGGCAAACAGTAACAGAAATCAAAACTAAGAGATACAACTAAAAGCTCTAGCATTTTTCAATTTTATTTTTGTCAACGAGGAAAGTGTAAGCTATAAACAGATGAAATGAAACCAGTGTCTAACCTTACGCTGATCTTCAATTTTCTGGTCCTACCGAAATAGTTTCCCAGGAGTGAGAACATGGATAGAGTTACACCATTCACCATTTCCCTCTGATGTCGAAACTCCAAAATCTTGGATTAACAAACATTTCTAACCCTTAAACTAGCTCTCCATATCGCATGTTGAGCTTCCACGAATGTTTGTGCCAATAAGGTTTAACATACCTAAAACCTTTCAGTCAAAATATATAAATGGCTCTGCAAATAAGTTCTGCAGGTTTATGTCACTAACCAGAAGTATTTCACTTGGACTACCATCAGCTCAGGAAATTGTAGGAAATTAAATGTATTTATAATAATTAAACTATTAACTCATGCAAATGAAAATTTCCTGCAAACTAGAACGGAAAGTTGTGCACAAATTACATACAACTGAAGGTGGGTCTATGATTATCACGTTATGTACTCTTCTCCATTTCAAGATAGGGCCAACACTAAAGCAGCTGATCTGAAAAAGCAAGAAGATGGCCATTTATCAAAACGGAAACTGTAAAAAAGGACAATGGGAAATGTATATCGTTGAAATACATTGCCTACAGATAAAAATCTTACAGATACCCAGTGTCAACATTCAAGTAAGTTGGACCAACTTTTCTTGTATATTTATTTACCTTTTAGTGGAATCTGGCTTCATATTCATCAAATGCTAAGAATAAGAATTTTGGCTCGATTGATGATACTCGATAATTTTAAAATGCTAGTTGTAAGGATGATTCTGAATAATTACATGTTCTTTTTGGTTCCTCAGTTCTTGTGCAAAACAGAAGGAAAATTCACTTCTTCAAACAAGAAAAGGGATAATCAGCATTAGGAAGTCCAATCCTATAATTTCAGATCTTATCGAATTTGCGGAGTTTCTCCTAAATATCAACATCAGGTAAGTGCTGATTTTCACACCTATTCCAACTTCCTTAGTCGACAAAAATGACGATGAAACAGTCCAGGTAGTACCTTCAGATCAAGATAGTTTAGTTACGTTACCTTTCTCAACGAGACAATGCACAAAACATTATCTTTATATATCCACGCTCCATTGAATTAGTAGCCTACATTTTCATCTCCATTCCCCCACTTAACTTCCTTCAACCCATTAAAAATCTCGAAGTCATCAAAACCTGCATTGTTACCAATGAGTTTAGTGTAAATAATAGGCACGTTTGATTCGGTTGAGATTTTCAAAAACCAAAAACTACAATTACCGGCATCCAAATTCTCAGTTTCATCAGTTGAAGACTGCATTGGCATTGAGTTGACAGTGGCATGAAAAAGTGATGTCCAATCTGAATTCCCAGAGTCTTCTAAACAAAGCTCATTTGGAACAATCCAGTCTTCCAGAGAATTAACTTCATCAAAATTCATTGGTATTTGACTTTTGCTCCAATCAACCCTAATAAAAGCCAGTTTGCAAAAGGATAAGACTTACTGCCTCTCCCTTCTGACTTCATTGTAAAGAAGATTATACACCACTTACGTTTGTCTAATACGTAAATTGTACTGGACAAAGATAAGATCACTTAGTCGCTGCCTCTGGAGGAAGTTTCTAGTGTCAGATAACTTCTCAAAAGCTATAAGACTGCGCTTACAACTGATGGAACTGCATGTTTGACTGAGAATACGAATAGCTAGAAGTGCCAAATTTGGGCAACCTCCACCATATGTATTCCACCATTCAGCTGAAAATACAGGCTTGAGTTATTAGAGCATACAATCAATGGCATAAAGGAAAAGTTCTCTTAGTAGAACATAAATAGATGTTTCTCGTATCTTATACATTATGCAAGCCAAATTAATGTCTATCATGATTTCTCATGAAGTACCTCTCATTTTGCAACAAAAAGGATCTTTTAATTGGCATCCTTTTGTGTCCTACATACAACATATTAACAACTTAATACATACTTCCCATTGTTGGAATCTTTTCCCAGGAATTCTTACTGGTGCACATGGTTGTTGACTTTCCGTTTGGCATGTCTGCCATATATTTTAACAACTAACATTCTCATGAAAACTTGAAGGACTAGAGTACATATGGCGCCTGAACCAACAATCAATCTAATGACAGCCACGCACCTGGAAGCAAAGTTTCTCTGGCTCTAACAGCAATCTTTCTTCCAAGATCACCCACAGCACTCTTGTATACATTTAATTCTTTCACAATCTTATCCTGCAGTTCTGTGCTGGAAACCAACCTCTCTATGCAATCAAACAACTTTGATATAACATGATTATGCTTATCTCCTTCTATGCTGTAGTAGAACTTGGGATTTAAAAAGAAACCTGCAGCATGAAGAGGAGGATGATGTTGCTGTCCCCACCTGTGATCTATAATGTTCCAGTAAACCATATAATCCTCTCTCTTAACAAGTTCTTTTTTAATTGTTTCTTTAGCTCTATATATTCCTGCAAAAACATATCCCATTGCAGCCCTCTTTTCACTGCCAACTATTCCTAGAAGCAGCAAAAGTGGACTAGTTAATTGGATAATCAAGATGCACGAAGACCAAAATGATCGACTACTTATAATATCCAGTATCGTCAATCCTCCCACTTCCTTGGAATATGGGCAGTCCAACCATTCCTGTGAGGTAACCATGGTTTGCAAATTAAGTTTTAATTCAGCCATTTTCTTCAATGTGGTAAAGTTAGTAGCTGAATGAGTTGGTCCCTCTAGCACAATATCATTGCCCAGAGTAAACCTTTTCATAAGATCCAAAACCACATCATGATTGTAAATATATTTAGTTACAGATTTAGCTTGTTCAATAACTGCACTTACCCATTCCAGCTTTCCAAAATCCTCAAGTATTAAATCAATACAATGAGTTGCACAAGGAGCCCAATACAAAGAGGGGAAAGTATGCATCAGCTTTTCCCCAACAACATGGTAACGTTTTTCACCATTGGTAATCACTTGCACAACATTTTCAGCTCCAACTTCCTCCACCACTTGTTTAATGGATTCATATAAACCATCTGCAGAATACATGATGTGAGAAACATCCACACATTTGAGGAAAACCTTGCCTTTAGAACAGTATACCAAAAAGTTTATCAAAGTTTTCCCACTTTTTGAAATCCATTCTTCAACCAAAATAGAACATCCACTTCTACTCCATATTTTCCTATGTTGTTCGATATCATTTCTTATTTCTTTAGCCAAACACTTTAATATTAAGCCACGAAAATCGTTAGGTGTTGGTACTACAACCCCTGATGTTCCAGAAGTTATAACATTAGCTAAAGGCTGAAAATAACTTGAGTCCAGAAAATCTAAACTTGCTCCTATATCATACAGGAAACGTCCTAAGGTCATGTTAAGTGGATTATCCACCTTTTCTGAATCCAATATGTTTACAGGAACAATATCACCACCAATTGCATGAGAAGTTTTGTTTCTTTCACTCTTCCTTCTGTCCACATTTCCATTACTCTTTCCTTCTTGGTTCACAAACAAATTCGAATTTGGAACAATTGAATTGCAGGCTTCAGTGGTTTTTGAACCAGTGTTAGCATCATCAGAAAGATTACCACATACGTTTATGTCAGTGGAAGGTGATAATATTTCATTTACTCCATGAACCAATTTCTGTTTCTTACTTGACTTTTGTGGAGTCTCGTTTAGAGCCTGTTCCATCTGAAGCCTAATATCAGGTGGAACTTTATCACAAATAGGTGCACTGCCCTTTCGACCTGCAAGATGCTCCTTGAATCGATGAATACCACCACCCTTAAACATTTTCTCACAATACTTACACTTGATGTGTACTCGTTCCCCATATTTGAAATGATGACAATGCTGCCAGGCCAAGTCCTTTTTCTGGCGTTCAGATCGTACCTGCTTCAAATTATCAAGTGGATTTGCAGAGGTACCTACATTACTGTGAGGCAAAACAAACTTAGCTACTTCTTCCCGAGTCACTTTTTTCTGTTTGATGTGCTTCCCCAGAACACCATCTAGACTTTGTTGCATCAAGAGATGAATATCTGCAGGAACTTGTTGACACATTGGCCCACCACCCTTACGACCTGCAAGATGCTCCTTAAACCTATAAATCCCACCACCCTTGAACAATTTAGCACAATATATACACTTCAAGTGCACTCTTTCCCCGGCCTTGATCATTTGACAATGCTGCCATGCCAAGTCTTGTTTTCGATGTGGCATTATTGGTGAGGGATCCGAACTTGAAGCCATTCAACTGCAAATTTCAAATAAATAACCCAAAACTTTTTTCTTCTTCAGCTAAAACAAGGGTAAATACAACAAAGATAGGCGGTACTAAAGATGCATATGCCTGCAAGTAAACCATTGTGACCCATTGTTCAAATCATTTCTCTTATCAGAACATGAATTCAAATTACAAAAAGGTAATGTAAGATATTTAACATATAAGATGCCTGTAATATATCTAATCCAACTAAGTGAATTCGATTCCATGGTTCATATATCGTGATGTGTCTTTCACAACTTGCTCCTAAAGCATGCCTGTCTCCACTCCATTACTCACGAGTCAAAAGGAAAACTATAACCTCCAAAAGTTCATCGTATTTCTACGCTAGTAGGGTCCTCAAGGCATCGCGTTAACCGGGAAAAGGTTCAGCAAATTGAGGCTTTCAATCAATCAAAATCGGTTCCTTCACCATCTATCCATAACTAGGCCTTTACAAAACACTGCTCTCCTTAATAAAACGATAATCCAAAGAGAATCCCTTTATTACAACATCCAACTAAACTCAAATGAAAAAGGCATTAAAAGTATTACAACAAAGGGATAATTAGCTTCACCATTAAATCAGTTCACAGTTCTAACAATACAAAGAACCATCTATACTTGATTGGGGATGAAAACATTTTTGTTGGCTTGTGCAAAAGATCGAAACTTTACAACTGGGGAGGCTAGATTATCAATTGTATGTTCAGCAATTAGCGAGTAATTGATGTCCCAAAAAGCGCCAACAGTGAAACATCTACATGGTTAAAGATCAAAACTTTTTTGTTGTTTGGTGTAAAAGATCAAAACTTTACTACCGGGAAGGCTAGATTATCAATTGCATGATTAGCAATTAGTAAGCAATTAAAGTCCCAAAGAGAACCCAAAATCATCCCGAGTCATAGATGATCCAAGCAAAAGAGAGAACTAGAATAGCAGGGAAAAAGAAAAAGCAGAGACCCATAATTTTACAGACTGCATTATAGAGCACAGAGTATACATATCAACCGTTAAAGGCGACCAAAAAAGATAAATTTACAGGGACGAAGATCATACGGGTTGGACCGATGTTCTGGTTTTGACGACGCTCTGGTTGGTGTTGAGTCGGGTTTATACTTTACGGCGAGAAAAAACCGAAGGTTTCTGGGTGGGGTTAGGCTCTAAACAAGCCGTTGACGGGAAGTTTCGGGTGAACCGAAACTTTGGTCTGGGTTACAGGTCTGGTTTTGTGTCTGTTAGTGTGAGTATTCCTGTTTAGAAGAGGAAAGTATCAAAGTACCAAATAATTTTTTGTTACTTTATTTTGAGAAAAACCCAAATCTTTTAGTAAATTTTATTTTAATTTTAGTAAATGTACTTAGATATTGTTGATAAACAATGAAAAAAGAGGTTATACAATTAGTAAATTTTATTTTAATTATAAACATTATTGGAATAATATCTTTCTTAATCATTTCTTTTTATTACAATAAAATAACATTTGTAAATATGACATTATTTTTTATTTTTGAAATTTAATTATTAACTGAGAAATTTTAATAAATAGAAAGAAATAATTTTTAAATATAATTAGAATACATAGATAAATATCGATTTAGAAATAGTGTAAAACCCAAAAAAAAAGTTTATACATTTTTTATTTTATTTTTATATGTGATATATAATAAAATTTGATAATTAAATGAGATAGAATTGATTAAAGATCACTCAATTAAAAATATTAAATCAGAAAATATGAGTTGTAATTGGATTATAAGTATAAACAAGAGATCAACTCACAATAACAGCTTAAATATTTATAATATATGGAAAAAGTATATAAAGAAAAATAAAATCTTAAAATTTAGATAAGCAAATCAAAATTTTACATTTTACATTTTCTTTCAATTCACTTCTTACTTTAAGTTTTGAAATATAAATGTTATATGAAAACACTCTTTTACAAAGTTCAATTAATCGAATAAGTAGACAAAATTGGGCACTATAAATCAAAATATGTTAATATGCTTTAAAAAAAAGGTCTAATCATCTCGTTGTTGGTTGAAAGAAATAGGAAGAGCATTCAATAACAAGTTGGATTTATCAACTTTTCTGAACAACTTCTATAATTTTATAATCTAAGACTATATAATTTGATGGAATTGTTTTTTTTTTATTTTAATTTGATGGAATTGTTAATCTGCTCTACAATTTCCTGTTGAAAAAGGTTAAATCATTTTATTGCAATCGTTGCTACGAACTTGTTTAGTCATATACCAAAGTTTTAGATTTCCTACCATAACAGCCAAATTAGAGTCTACTAATAACAATTCAGCTTGGATCAACCATCGTTAAAATGATTGTTGACTCTTACCACTTATAAATCCTTTAACATTTTCATGTTTAGTTAATAGGGGATATTCTAACATTTTCCCTCAAGTGCTATTGGGACTAGAGATCCAGTTTTCACTTGAAATAATCTCAGTAGTAACTGAACCGAGTCGCTTTGACTGGACATCTAGACTGACAATTAAAATATTAATAATCCTACCATAACAACTTAACTTCATTAGCAATGAAATTTGAGATGAAATTACAGTATAGATAAAATTTTATGGTATGTCCAAAAAAAACATTCAATGAAGCCCCTTCAATAAAAGGAAATGAAAGAATTTTATATTCAATAATATAAGTTGTGATAAATGAAAGAATTTTATATTCAATAATATAAGTTGTGATCAATTTAACAAAAATTATATCAATCCGTTCAACTAAATACTAATAGTTAAAAAAACTTAACTAGTTCAACCGATTTAATCGTAAAAATTTTGAACTGTTTAATTTTGTAGTTCAATTTTCAAATTTTCAATTTAATTTATCTTAATAACTTTTGTTAAAAATCAATCAATTTACTAGTTAAGTGGTCAATTTTCATAAATTAGTAAGTTTTATAACCTAAAATGAATCAATTAATTTTTATTTAATAATCTTTTAAATTAAACTTCAAATTGTTAGTCATATTTTAAATTCTTTAATTTTATTCAATATTTAACTAATTTTATGTTAGTTTAATGTTAGTTGAATATTTTAAACCTTAAACTTCGAATCTTATCAGTTTAATTTTTGGTACAATTTTTAAAACACTAACAAATACTATCAATTAGTGAAGAATTAAGCTCTAATCATACATATATTAGCAAGAATTTCTTTCCTAATCAACAAGTTAACATCAAAGTTGGTGACTTTGTTTCTATTTGTGAACATAAAATGACCATCGTTAAGCCACAACTCAGTAGGTACGTAAACGGAAACTTGTATATATATCATGACAGTCATCGCTTCCGAGGACTGACCAGACGAAAAGAAAGGGGTTTTGTTTTCTAATGGATGGAGGAATGGGTTAAATGTTGGTGTTATCGGACGGTCTCTTTAAGGTTGTACATTTATATCAAATACTAGAAAATTATGGTTGTTAATATGGAGAATAATCATCAGTTCTTGCTTAAAGACAAGGCAAAATTGGACAAATTGTTGTTTTTAAAACAACAATGGAAGATTTGGCTGTAATACGTAACGGGACCTTAGTTATATATCCTGAATCGAACGTGAAAGGGCAATAAACGAATATGTGCGGAAAATACCTAATTTCAATTATATAGCTTCAAACGAGTTATTCGAAGTTGAAACGACCGCGAATCCACCTACTTCTTCACGGGAACTACTCATCAGGACGTGATCAACGTCTTTTTACAGTTTTCTTAAAACGTAAGCTCTCTTAACGGGTCAGAGAATCCTTATGCTTACGAATGACATGAGTAACTGCAAGAGATCTTAACATTTATATATAGCATCTATATCGGACTTCCCTATCACAAGCCCGATTTATGTCTGGTCCACATTGACCGGGATCTATTTTCTACATGAACTTCAGCCAATTGACTTAGATTATTTATTGGGTCATTTTATTATTTTTATTTGGATCAAATTACATAACTTAACCGATAAGTTATTGAAAAACTGAAAAACGCAATTAAATGTTGTCCAACTTTATGGAAAATGTCAAAATTATCCAACATTCTTCCCCTTGGACAATACTTAATTGTGATATTGATTTAAGTTTAAAACAATTTTAAAACTCGGTTAAGTCTCACTATTGTATTAGTCGACTAAATTTGAAAATAAAACATTTGATCTAAAGATAATGAAAGTTCATCATTCCGTCCTGCAAGGCTACCGAAAAGTATCAAACACATGTGCCATTTGTAACACATATCCAATAGAATCACGCATATCTAATATCTTACTAACCCGAATGGAAAAATAGAGTGTAGCAAACTAAGATGATACATGTATGATCTAAATTATATCATCTTTATTTATACGTCTTAATTTATCCAACTTTATGCTAAACTATATTAGAAAAATCTTGTTTTCTCTCACCGAATGCTAAACAATTTAAACCACCTCGGGGCATCCTCATGAGAAATCTGAAATTTTTGATTTTTTTTTAGTTATTGTAGTGAGCTGATGTCAGCCCCATCGCAGATGCAGCAAGAGAGAGTAGGTGTGTGCGCTGCACATGCCCTGACGTGCACTCACGCGCTTGCAACTAGGGAGCACGTGTGGCGCGTGCGCTCAATCACACGGCTCAACGTTGTCCACATGCGTGTCGCCAACTGTTTGGTGCGTGTAACGCACACCCCAGACTAACCGCCGCTCAAGCTGCATCGTGAGTCGTCAGGCATGTGTGGAACACACGCCTGACAGTCACAGTCAGCCCCGATCGTTTGGGTGATTTTCAAAGAGTTTCAAGGTCATTTTTTGCCCTCTTATGCTCGTTTTCATCCCGTTTCTTAAGGCTAAATACTTTTAGACCAATTTCATGCAATAATAAACAAGAAAAAACTGAAAACGGAAGTTGACTCTTCGAGAACCTTGTAGAGAAAAATTGAAAAACCTTCGTTTTAAACCTCCCAATTATGTCACCACTCCGATACTACGTGTAATATGTAACGGGACCTTAGTTACGTATCTCGAATCAAATTTAAAAGGGCAATAAACGAAGATGTGCGAAAAATACCCGACTTCAGCTCCATAATTTCAAACAAACTTTTCGAAGTCGAAACGAGCGCGAATCCACCGCCGTCTTCACAAGAACTATTCATCAGGATGCGGTCAACGTCTTTTTACAATTTTCTTAAAACGTAAGCTCTGTAGAGAATCCTTATACTTACGAATGACATGAGCAACTGCACAAGACCTTAACCTTTATATATAGCATTCATATCATGCTTCCCCATTATAAGTCCGATATGAGTCCAGTTCACACTGATTGAGATATATTTTCTAGCTGAACTTCAACCCATTGACTTAGATTATCTATTGGATCACTTTATTATCTTTATTTGGATCAAATTACGTAACTTAACCGATAAGTTATTAAAAAACCAAAAAATGCAATTAAATATTGTTCAACTTTACGAGGAATGTCAAAATGATCTAACATTGGCACCATTGTTAAGTCAAGTCTAACTTTCTTTGTTTAGACTTATAAATGCAAAAGAGAATTTTCTTTTATGTATAAGGGAATTCATAATCATGTCATTACTATTCATACCCGCAACCGGTGACTTCGGACATTATTGTGTGTTGCACCTTAAAACTTGTACGTTCCTTGATCTAAAGCTTGCGGGTAAAGGAGAGTGAAAATGCTTAACCTCAATACTATTAGACTAGCCTTGGTGGTCACAACTCATTCTTCTAATACACAAGAGACATGATTGGTACATGGTTAGTTGATAAGGTCCCCAGTTTAAAACAAAACCATGTAGTTAAACCTCACCCACTCTTTATCCCTTTAGACATATAACCATGTTAACATAGTAACTTGACGTGATTTCAAGTCATTTGCTTTGCCTGTTTTCGTTTTCCAAGTTCACGGGGGAAGTTGTTACACGAGCTTGCTTCCTTACTCTCATGTCGTTTCTTAATCTTGTACAAGTTTTATGTGTCTTGTAATAATACACCACTTTCTTTTTTCTTATTCAGTGTTGTCATTGCATGTCTTACTTCCAATCTCAATCAGAAGCAAAGCTTTCAAGTGGTACAAAAATGGTGGACTCACTCGTTTGGCATTTGGAACTTACTAGCTGTGCTACTTGTCGTTTGTGAAATTTCTTGTTACTTCCCCTTTGAGCAATCAAAGAAAAAATTCTCATACTCATTACTTCTCTAATAAAAGAGTAATCTATCCAACCCCAGGACGGAGGTGAGTTGGTAAAGAGTTCTCTTGGTTTAAGTGAGATCGCGGGTTCAAACTGCTCTTATGTATGCAACTGTTTAAAACTTGAGACTAGAGCTTTACCTTCCGCAAGGAACTTACCTGGATCGAGCGAGGATAGGCTGAGTGTGAATGACTTAAAAATATCTTCCTATAATTAGGACCCTTTTAAAACACCTTGTAAGGAAAAAAAAAAAAAAGTAATAGATCCATCAATGATTATGGCATCAGTCATTCTCCTACAACCCCACGTAGCCATTCTCTGGTATAATTCAACTTTGGGTTGTGTCTATCTGCTTGTGAAAAGCATGATCACGTCAGGTTAAGCGAGTACAATTCCAGTAGTTAAACTGGATGACATATCAACAGCTATTGTGGTCCAACAGAAACAGTGAGTACTTAGCTAAAATAGTTTGAAGACAAAATGATGAAACATCTTTTTGTCAGCTTTTGATTTGCTACGAACTTAACTTCTGTGCAAAACCTTAAAATTAGTATCTTATACAAGGTGCATTTGACCGAATTAAGAAACCCAATTATTACCGATATGATTAAACTAAATCCAGAAAGTAATTCAATCGGACGGCTGCCAAGCAGAGGCGGTCAACAAAGACAGATCCTTCCAACCCAATTTCAACCTACCATTTTCCTCCACCAGGGTATACCCTTTCCAGGGGAACATACCCAACAACAGACTAGCTTGGGCTGCCGGGTTACCCGCTAGCGATACGGGTCGGAAGCCCACCCGTCTGAGCTCATCTCCCCACCTCTCTACCTTTACCTCACCAGTCCTCTTGGGCCCACCAACGGCCACGATGTTCTTGATTTCACTCCCAAACAACTGCTGCTCCACCGTATGCCTCTCCACGTTGTCCACACCCAATCCGTCTCCCAGCGCATCAAATAACGCGCTAAAGTAATGCAATGCCTCAACGAACCGCGCCAAGAAATTACCCCCGTGGCTGAGATCCTGTTCAACGGTCGTGATCAATATGGGTCTCAACAGAGTCAACAATCTCAACGTCCCCAAATCGCTCCCGCTGATGTCATATAAACAATGATGCATCCAATGCACCACTATAGCCTCTCTCGGTCTAATCCCGAGTTGACTCAGATCGGTCAGATTCCCTATTTTCCCCTCCACCGGTACGAACTCGAATGGTAGACCAAACGAGTTCGCGAAGTCGGCGAGTCTACGCCCTGTTGACTCCAGCAACTCGGAGGACGGCCCGAACCCGGTGATTCTAACGGAACGGATCTTCTTAGACCGGGAAGCGAGGATGTGGAACAATCCCGGCCATTGAAGGCCTTGCATTATATCAAGGTCGATGATGTGGACGCGGTCCTCACCGTCCAATGCTTGGAAAATAGCTTGATTAGCGGTGAAGTGAGAGAACTTGATCAATGGACTGATCGAGTTGTATGATTGCAAAGCGCTGAAGATCTTCTGCGACTGCGTTATGGTCACGGCTTTGGAGGTCAGAGGAGAGTAAATACCTAAACACGAGCTCACCACACGGGACTGTAGCGCGTGGCCGAAGTACGCGCCGACGCGCTCCGGCGAGGAACCGAACGGTGAGGATAGCTCGGAAATCTGAGGGAGGAGATCGTTGGCGTCGTTGAGATTGTCCATGGCAACGCACTCGGCGCATTGCAAGAGAAGGCCGAGGAGTCTCAGGCCAGTAGGCTCACCTTCGACGACCGCCGCAGACTCTTCCTCTGCAACTGCCTTCTCGCCAGATAAACTCGGACGCTTGGAGGCAGGACCGTCGGGGTCATCATCTCGGTCGACGCGCTTCTTCTTCATGGAATTGCTGGGGTTAGAGGAAGAATCACAACTGATTGTGGACTGAGCAACTATGCTCTGAATCATTTTAGAAAAGAGAATCCAAAATGACGGCAGAATCTGAGGGAAAGGTGAAAAACTTTCCAGAGAGGGACAAGAGCAGAGATGTGTGAGAGGGGGGAAAAAAAAAAGGGGTCAGTTGATCTGTTTGGATGGCGAGAAAATAAAGCGAGAAAGTGAGGGAAAATTGAGGTACAAATCCCCATAACTTTAATCTTACGCTTTGGGCAACTTATAAAGCGATTTGGTTGTCGTTTATGTCATTTTTCTTCTTGAGGTACTCCGTTTGGGTGTGTCGTTAAGTCCGTTTGATTTGGGATTATGTGAATTAATCAAATAATTAAATTCATTTTAATTAATGGGAGTGGGGTTAGTGATATTATATTCAAAATTTGTCTTTGCTTTGGGGAAATCGATGTGTCTAATAAATCTATTACTCTAATGAATAAATTTATGATCAGTTCACTTTAATTTATGTTTGTGGCTGTCAAATCATCTTTGGCATTAGTGATTATAATTTTCATTTTTTAATTTGAGTGCACCAACTTATATGGCATCTATGTATTTAGCTAAATAATATTTTCTGTGTAGCTAAAATGAAAAAGAAAAGTTGTGCTTTTTTAAGTAATTATGAAATTTACAACAGTTATTATTTAGTTCTGTTTATTTTAGAATTTCCACTTAAGAAATATCAAATTTTGTGGTCTCCCTTGTGAAATACTTTTTTATACAAATTTTTATAAACTCTAATTTAAAAGATGGTTACATTTGATTGTCATATTCTTCAAAAAGTTAGCTCACGTTTGTTTTGTTTTGCTTTGATTAAATTTAGGAGTAGCTTTACCCTTGGCAACAGTGGATCCAATGAAAACTTACCTAAGTTAAGAACAAAAGGAGTAATCTTGGCAGGCAGTGTATAGGTATCTCAGTAATGGCAGCCAAAAGGGGTTCATGTACTCAAAGAGACTTCAACTTTATAAGCTATTTACAGAATTGAACAGCATCTTAGAAAATGGTTTTTACTCTTTTAGCTCCTTCTCATTATTAGTAATTTACATTTTACTAAGAGTACTAGGCCTATTAGCAAGCCCCTCTGCCTTTGGTTTCTACTACAATTTGAAGCTTATACTAAGATGATTAAACATATTCTTATGGGAACTTATTGAAGATACCTACCCTTCTAGGATTGGTTATAGAAGTTTCCTGACATATTTTCAAAGGATGATGGTAATTTTTAGAAAAGGCCAATTGGATATTTTGATTGTGTTCTTTACTCATCACACACTTCAATTGCATCTCATGATCAAATACTTGAGAAATAACAATTTCTGCTTCCATTTCTAGAAACTGAATCCTTGTAACAGATTACTGGACAGGATGAGTTGGAAATGAGTATTCTGGAGCTATTTTATGGGAACGAGAGTGCCCATTCAGATTATGCTGTTTTCTGTGTCTTCATGACTTATTAGGCTAAACTCCATTCAAGTTTTTATCCTCTGTGAGTCTACTAACTATATATTTTACTCTCTCAAGTTATGTATATGCTGCATACAATTGGTTGGACTCATATGGGCAATTAGGGCTTAAGCTAAAAACAGACAAAAAAATAGAATTAGAATCCTCAATTTCTAGCTTCAAGGATTCCAAATGATTGTTAAAACTTAGAAGTTATGGCACGTATTACTCAATGTGAAACTCCTTGCTTGACAGGTTGTTCTTGTAAGTTCCCCAACATATACATTCCTCAGGAATTAGTTTAAAGACAAGAACCCTTGTTTGGTAAAATGATTGGAACCCCTGTCTGGTAAAATGATTGGTTAAAATCATTGTCTGGTAAATGATTCGTCAATAGTAATTGAAGAAGAAAATTCAACACAATACAGTCGTAGAAAGAATGAATTGTCACAAAATACAGTTGGATAGGATGCCTCCAAGCTTAGTTTATTGTTATGAAACCGAGTATGGATGGGGCGTTCAAGGTTATTTACATAAAGCAAGAAAATCATTTTAAAGGAATTTGGTTGAAGCGAAGTGTTACAAATCAGAAGCCAAATAGACTCAAGTTCGTTTGCTCGTGAATAAGTTTGTGATATACTAGATCAAAAGCTAGCCCCAACTATTAGATTAATCAAAGTTACTAATCCTGTTATATTGGGTTGCTAAGATGAACACAACCCATGTGTAGCGCTGTATTATTCCTAATGAACCTTCTGATTACCTGCAGTTCACAAGTTCTCTATATATAAGCTTGGTTTCTAAGAACTGATCACTCGTTAGAATAAGTAACCAAAGGTTTGGTTCCAGCACAAAATTCTGTCACACAAACCTAGCACTAGAGATCTCAACACACCCACTACATGATATTGGCTTCAAATCAAGGCAAGAGATTCATATCAAGTGTATCCCTTAAGGATAAGTGAATCTTGCACTTGAACACTACACTTCTACAAGCTATCAAAATGTCCAAGAAACCATGAAAAGCCAATTGATACTGAAATCTAGTCCAACAAACCCACATGAACAGACATTGAAGATAACATTATATAAATAAACACAAGCCAAACAATTACAAGATGCATTGGAAAATTAAGCAAATCACATGAAATGCAAAGGATGTAGAAGTATTAAATATAGAGTTTGATTCTAAAATTAAGCAGATCTGGAAATGTTGCAACAAAAATCAACATTTAATAGTAACTAATAAACAAAAGTCTTCATCTTGATCCATAACAAAACTCATTTCTTTCACAAATATTCTTCCAAACAAAACAAGACTATAGAACAGTAGTATCTGAAAACCAATCCCGCAAGCTCAAAACCTGAGCTTTGTAAAGAACCACCGGTTCTTTCCCGTCTTGAATCGCTCCTGGAACCTGGATTTAGTCTCCTTGGCGGCGACAATATTCTTGTCCCTGCTTTGCAACACGTCGACGGAGACCACGTCCTTCAAGTCGACGTCGAGCGTGTAGCGCGTGGGCATGAGATGCTGGTAGTTTACAAGCTTGATGAAGCACTTG
>JAOSBL010000003.1:2354300-2366286 GCA_027568915.1 Erythroxylum roraimae | reverse complement strand
TATATTATACAGTTAATGAGATCATACTTACCAGCCCTTACAAAAGCCATCACCTCTGGATTTAGTCTCCAAAGGAACAGGTTTTTGAGCGTAGGATTGATAGTCTTTGAGAGGATAACCCGCCGGAGGTGGTGCTACATATGCACTTGGACCGGTTGATACTGGTGGTGGAGGATATGCTGTCAAATTCCAAGCACACTGAGTTTTTTACATAATCAAAAGACAATCATATGATCATTGTTTCTGTAAACTGTATCTCCCATGTTAAAGCCAATCATTCCAATTAGGACAGCCAAAACATAGTGAAGTTCTAAGATGAGAAGTTCATGCATATAATACAAGAATCAACATATTAATGGGAAGAAAATCCTTGTCTTTTCTATCACACAAATAACCATCTTTACGAAAGAGAAAGAAAGGACTAAGATGAAACACACCTGCAGCCTGATTCTGACTCATCTTGGAAGAAAAGCTTTTCCTGAGAGATGATTGTAGTATCGATTTGTATATTATTTATAGAGAAATATGATACGTAGGGGAAGGAGAAGAAGAGGGACTAGTTGTTTACTTTCCTTCCTGGAAGGGACTTGTAGCTAAGCTACTACCTACCTAGCAAGGAAACAAAAAGCAATGGTGGCTGTACAGGTCACACCGCGTGAGCATAAAAAGGGTTGATTCAACTAAGGCAGGCCTTATTATTACTTTTCTTTTGCCCTATGAAATAAAATATACATTGTTTTTATTAAACTTGAACAGTTGCAATTGTAAGATTTCCAAAATGAAACAGCTTCCCGGTCTGCAGGAATAGTCTAAACTCTGAAATTGTATTATTGCCATTGAAGTTGAATAGATATATACTAACTCACTGGGTGCACACTAGTTTATACGTTTTATAATTTAAAATTAAAACAAAAAATGATTAAATCATAAAAAATCTTATTTATAAAACCCCAAAAAAATAATATCAAATTTTGCAGAAGTTAGAAGCAACCTAGAGGGTGTTGGTTGGTCAAACTCAAATTCTGTTAGCTATTACATTCTCTAAATCAGTAAATTGTTGTACAGATGATCTCTATCTGCCCTTAATGATCTTTTAAAACAAACTTAATCCATCGGTTAATTACTTTCATAATTAAGCCCTTGTTACACGCGAGGAAGCCGACTTGCCTCCCCCTCCCTTGACTGTGACTACTACAAGAAGACGCGTAAAGCTAAATGATGGAATTAAAGCCTGCGTTTGACCATTGAAATATTAGGTGTTGATCGCAGTTCCACAAGCCTTTTCTAGAATTTGGCATCTTTTTCCCTCGGAGGCCTTGACTTTGTGTACAGAAGATTTGGCTCTAAGACTTTCCATTTTCTGATGTGTAAGCTCATTTGAAGTTTTGTTCATTTAACTGCCACAACTCAGGCATATGAACCATGCCCTGTATCTCTTTGTTCATTAGTTTCCAAGTTTTATTTTTCATGCTTTCCTTGGAAGCACTGAAAATTCTTACTTTGCTTCAGTTGTTGATATTGTTGACAGCCCCACAGAACTCAACCCTGAACAGGTTATCTGACCAACCATCATCTAGAGATATATGTAAGTGTAAATGTAAATGATTCGTCAATACTAATTGAACACGAAAATTCAACACAACTATGAGTATCTATGTACGCAACTGTAATGGCCATAGCTCTTTTTGTGCTCACTTGATGCATATAAGCATGCTCTTCTATTGAAAATCATCTTCCACTAGCAAGTTATAACTATGTTGTAGCCAACATAATCAAATGTATATCAACGGTATGTAAAAGTATTATTCATTAAGAGAAGTATGATAATGACCTTATGCACCCACAGAACTGAATCTTTGTAAGTCTCACTGATTGAAACCAAACCACCAATTGGACAGGGGAGATACAAAAATTCAAAAGTACAAAATGAAAGCACTGCATATGCTTTCAGCAATGGGGTTGTGTTGGAGAAATAGTGGATGGCTTATTTAAACCTCGAAATCTCTTCGGCAAGGTTGAAATCCTGTATGTTACTTGAAAAATACTCCTCAGTAAAAGTTTAATTATCCGCTGAACTCATTTGTTGCCTAGCACGCTGGACACACTCATAGTAACTCCTGGTGAATGGGGCACATTTCAAGATATCATTGGTGTGATCCTTGTAGCAGGCTCGGCAAGCATCATAATCAGCCAGACAAGGCATAGGCTTCTGGTATGGAAGCTTAAATTCCTTCTCATGGAGATCCTTGGCCTTCTCTGTTACTTCTTGCACCATGTTATCCTCCTGCTTCTGTAACTTCTCCAGAACCTTTTCACTCTCTTGAAGAACAGATCGAATTGCATCCAATTCTGCATGAGCAGGCTTCACAGGAGGATTTACTACTGGTGTATATAAACTTGGTTGAACTGGCCAACCTGACGCAGTTCCTCTCTGCGTTTCAGAACCATCATGAAACTGCCTCTCAGTGACCTTAGTTTGGGGTTGAGAAGGCTCTCGTGGTACCTTAGGTTTAGATTTCTTTGCTCTCTTCTTTACTTTCTCACCGCCATTAACAAGCTGATTGATAAGATTGCCACTCATCTGAATTGTAAAATCTCCCATAATACCGAATGCCTCTAAAAACACCTAAAACTGTCACAGAACTAATTCTGTTGGTCCAGGAAAAAAAAAGAAGAAGATGTAAAACATTCTTATATCAAACAAACTATGGTGCAAATCATAAACAGGCTTGTCACAAGTTCCAAAACACCCACATCAAGGTCAAAACTCTACACAATCTACTCTCCTCTTGGGCAGTTCATTAATAACAGCAAACTATCAAAAAATCTCTTATATCAAACAAATTCCCAATAGAATAACACAGCAACAATGCAAGAGGAGCAATGAAATGTAAATATCAAATCAACTCCTTAACTGATTAGGAATGGATTCTTACACTACCAAACCCACAAAACAAATACCCGATCAATTCCATTCATGCACAAGGTTCAACAGTAGTCATTTTCACCTCGAACCCACTATCAAAACTTGATTTCAACCAATGCAATCTCCTCGACAACCACGCCGCAGAGTCAAATTTAAGAAAAAACCCAAGCTTTACAATTTCTAAGATAAAACAAAAGAGTCTATTGTTCTAAAACTAGTGAACAAAAATTCACAATCAGAATGCCATATACCAAAAGATCAAAACTTGAGAAGATAAATGGTGAATAGGAAATTACTTGCGAATAGAAGAAATCGCGATCAAGTAAGCTCCGGGACTGACGAGAAGAGGAACCCTAGGGAAGGAGAATTTAGGATTTACCAACTAATAGAACTGAGGCCCAATGGACTCTGACGTAAACAATTTCTAACGTCTGAGTCTTGATTAAGATCAAATCGATATCAGTTCTTGCTTCATTGTGTTAATTTCAGTTCTTAAAAAAAATATAGTTATAACATATTATAATATTCTTAAGATCAAGTCAAATAAAAAATAAAATGACCAAATGAGAAATTAAATAATATATATAAATAAATTAAACTATAAATGTAATTCAAACGATTATTAGTAAGAATGAAAAGGAATCAAGCTTTTTAAAATGTAATAAATAATTATAACTTTTTCTTATAATTTTATGTTATTCATTTTAGTAATTAATAAGAACAATTATTTGAAATATTTTTTATATAAATATATCACAATTATGTTATGAGAATAATATTTGACATATGAACAAGTTGTTATAAATTTTGAAAAAAATCGGAAATGTTTTTGTATCGCATAAATTATATTTAACTATAATTCAACGATACGAGTAAATACTCAAGATTTTGATTTGTATATGATTATATCAGTATAGAAATTGAAATTTTTTGATTGTAATACATATTATGAAAGTTTTTCCTAAGTTCTTCATTTGTGATAAAATAATAAAATTGTAAAGATTTTTTTTACCATAGTGAAAAAATATTAAATAAGGTAAAAATTATTTGTTTTATAAATTAATGTTATCTCATTTTTCTTTGTGCTCTTTTTGTTATTGGTGTGATTTTCTCAAATGAAATTGTTATAATCAAATGTTAAAATAGCAATCCATTCATTAAGTTTCAAAAAGATATAAAAATTTACACAAACAATTCACTGTTTTTGTGTATTATCTAAAATTCAACATATAAGAGAAGAAAAGAATGAATTACATTTGTGATTCAATTCATTTAATAAAGTATGGTGAGTTTTGTTAAAATATTAAAATATATAAATTTTAAAAATAAACAATTCACAATAACTTAAGCATAAACCAAGAAATAATAAATCATAGAACCTTATATTGATTTTTTTTAACAAAATCTAAGTCTAGAAAATTACGTTTGTTTCTCCTTTGTAACCGTAAGATCATATGTCCAAATTACGGAAATAACCTACGCATATTAATGACTCTCCTCAGACTCTCGCAAAGCATGAGCTTCGTTGACTTTTTTACTTTTAATTTTTAAGTTTAAGAGAGGAATTGCAATTGGATCATTCACTAACTTCAATTCCATTACTATTTCATATATGGAAAAGCTTAGTTAGTTCCATTACTTTGTAAACTACAAGAAATTATATGCTGTTTTATGCTTCAACTATGCTTTTATGATTCCTTAGTTATGTTTCTTATTGTTATTCATCTCTATGCTACTTTAAAGTTTAATACAACCACTTAGACAGGCTAATTACAAGAAAATTTCACTCATCACACTAATTTTATTTTTATCTAAAAAAATCACCAATTTTAAAAAAATATCACATATAATTAAAAAAACAGACTAACATCCACCTTTAACATGCTATAATTATATTAGCTTAGATTGATATGGTCATATCATGTAGCCTGCGTTAACTGATAATCTTTGATAATTAACGATTTTTTAAAAATAAAAAATAAAAGAAATCCCATAAAATTCTTGAATTTATCACTGATTAATCATGTTCTGTTCAACCCTTAATTGCGATCACATCATCTCTTCCAGTTCTCGGGTGATCAAAATCCATTCATGAAAATCACGTTTGGGTTGTCTCTTTTCAGCTGCTGTTTTCTTTAAAAACAATTATGGAAAGGGCCAAAATAGTTAGGCAATGGAGCAAGTGTACAACCTCTTAACCAATCAATGCACATTCACCAGCTGCAAAAGATGTTTTGTTCTTTGCTTTAACAGGTCATAACCTGTACTTTTGACATGACAACAAGTGTCTGCAAGTTTGTGATCATGTTTCTCTCATGTTGGACTTGGATCATAATTGATGATGATGTTGATCATGTGAGTGTTCTTGGACACTCTTCGTTCCTCACATGTTTCTCACTTTCGGGACGATGTAACATTATGGATAAGTAGATCCTTCATACTCGATTATTCTCCCAGAATGACTTAAGCAGTTATGTCAATTGTAAGATAAAAAAAGAAGATGCCATTATATGTATAAACAAGTACTACTGCTGTTCACTTTCCTGTCGCAGAAACTTCTATGTAGCAGATAATGCTGAAAAAAGCTAACTACCACTACCACTTAAAGGTCGAAGCTGATGCTGAGCAAATGGGTTATTTAGTGTGTGACAGAGGAAAAGCTACAACACATCAATGGAAGTCTTATCTCATCTGGCATGTTAGATTTGTCACGTGTAGTAAAACAACCCATATCTCTCTATCATATTAAAGGATATGGAGTTGGGTAGGGTTCCCGTCAACCTAACTTTTTGCATACCCTTTTAATGGAAATAGATAGCCAATGAAACAGTTTCTGCGGTCAGGCATATTGGCCCCAGAAGTGCTCTACGAGTGGTATTGTACCTAATGAGTCTTTAAATAATCATAAGATCTAAGTTTTGAGTGAGAAATACGTGCCCATGTGAGATATTAGTCTAAAGTTAGGATAATTTAGTTCGCAGTTATTGCAAATCTGCTCATACTATTCGCGGCCACCAAACTCTTTTCACAAAGATATGATTTCTTGACGGTAGGATTTGGAACACATGTTCACTACATTGTAATGTTATATGTAACATGACAAGAGATATAGTAGTAGTTATTAATAAAGGAATGGATGATTGATGTAATGCAGCAATAATTATATAACCAATCATTTGATTATACCCATCAGCTTTGTCTCCGAAGGAAGGGCCAAAAGTTCTGCACATGCTTAGTTGACTCTCTCTTCTCCTCTTCTCTTGTCTACTTCTACAAATTCGGTTTTGCATTGGTACTTGAACACATCTTTAGTTTAGTTTCTGAAGTAACTAGCAAGAACCTGAGCGTTTCAAGTGTAAGATAATGGGAAACATAAAGCCCATGAGGAGGTCTAAGATCATCCTAGTTCCATATCCTGCACAAGGCCACGTCACTCCCATGCTCAAGCTCGCCTCAGCCTTTCTCAGCCATGGATTTGATCCCGTAATGATCGTTCCGGAGTTCATCCACCGTAGAATCATATCGAGTATTGAGATTTCATGTGTATCTGTACCAGACGGTCTCCAAATGGACGCGCCGCGTGATTTCTTTGCCAACGAGAAGGCCATTGAGAGCTGCTTGCCAATTCACTTGGAGGCTATTGTCCACAAGCTTGATGAAGACGGTGAAGTAGCGTGCATGGTTGTTGATTTGTTGGTATCTTCTGCCATAGAAGTTGGTCACCAGTGTGGCGTCCCTGTCGCTGGATTCTGGCCCGCCATGCTTGCCACTTACCAATTGGTTTCGGCCATTCCTGACATGACAAGGGTCGGAATTATTTCAGATAATGGTCAGTTATTTACAATGCTCGTACAATTCAAACTATTAATAGAAACTGTTGTTTTGTTCAAGGTCAACCGTCACTAGACAGACACTGTATATAAAAGGGATAATAAATTGAGGATTTAGATGAAAAATCATGAAAAAAAACTATTATTACATATTATTGTTGGTGAATATATAAATTTAATTAAGTTGGCCTCACACAACAGTTTAAACTATTATGATGAAACGGTCACTTAACATAGTATCAGAGCCTTTGTGATTAAGTGATCATGAGTTTAAATCTTACGCTTGTGCAAATTTTAAATTTAAAGGGCTTTCACTTAAGAGGATGTATTAGTGAATATATAAAACTAATTAAGTTAGCCTCACACAACAACTTAAGCTATTGTGGTCAAATGGTAACTTAATAATTATATTTATTGCTTTGTTTCTAAGAGTATCGCTGACTTTTGGCTGCAGGAAATCCCCAAGTTTTTGGTCCAGCAAAGTTTTTACATAACCAGCCTTTACTATCTAGTGACGAACTTCCATGGTTGATTGGATGTCCTTCAGCAAGAAAAGCAAGATTCAAGTTTTGGACAAGAACAATGGAGCGGTCAAAATCACTTCAATGGCTTCTGGTAAATTCCTTCCTGGAGGACTCCGTCGACAACCATGTCAAACCACAAAACGGTGCACTTCTCAACAACCACTCCAGAAACAGACAACCAGTTGTTTTCCCTGTTGGACCTTTGCGTAGTAAGCATGGAACATTGAAAAACCCCAGCTTCTGGCTTGAAGATACAAGTTGTTTACAATGGTTAAACAAGCAAAACCCTGGTTCAGTTATCTATGTGTCGTTTGGAAGTTGGGTTAGTCCTATAGGAGAAGGGAAAATGACGGGTCTGGCACTGACACTTGAGGCTTTGGGACGACCATTCATTTGGGTGCTCGGAGATGGTTGGCGAAAAGGGTTGCCGGCGGGATACATCGACAGAGTGTCCAGGCAAGGAAAAGTGGTTTCTTGGGCACCGCAAATGGAGGTTCTGCAGCACAAAGCTGTCGGGTGTTATCTCACACACTGTGGTTGGAACTCAACAATGGAGGCCATACAGTGCCAAAAGAGGCTTTTGTGCTATCCTGTGGCAGGGGATCAGTTTCTGAATTGTGGTTACATAGTTCAGAAATGGAGAATTGGTGTGCAGATAAACGGATTTGGATTGGAGGATATTGAAGAGGGATTGAAGACAGTGATGGAGGATAATGAGATGGGATGTAGATTGAAGACACTTTATGAGAAGACCATGGGAGAGGAGGCTAGCTCAAAGACACGGTCTAATATTACAGAATTCATTGATGATATACAGAGAACTGATTAGTCCACGATTCCTTTGGCCTTATAGATCCTATCAAGTCTGTTAAACCCTCTTTACGATTCTTCATGACCTCCTTGATTTGGATTCTTTGGATAATACCAAGGATCTAAATAGCAAACTGGTTGATATTTGGTGTTTGCAGGCAATTTCAGAGTAAAATCGGAGTTGAAAACCAAAGACAAAAAAACTAGGAACATTTTCAGGATGGCAAGTTCAGATGCAACTCAGTTACCTGGATTCTTGGTGCTGGCCCTTTTCTTGCTTCATGTCACAATTTTGTACTGTAATATATTTCCTTCAGGAATGGAATGAAACATAAAACTTCTGCAGAGTCTGTTAATTTACTAACAGAACCTTAATATTATGGGCTTTATCTTCTTTTTTAAATTTTAAGAGTTTCATAAGCCGCCTATTTTCAGTCAACTGTATTGGAGAATTGTCAAAACATGATTACAAGAATTATCTCACAGTAAAGACAAAATAAAACATTTGTCATAAACCAGAGGCCTCCAACTCCAAGCCCAATGACATAACTCCGTAACTTGTCATCAACTGAAACCTGTCCACGGTTAGTTCCTGGAACTTGCTAAGATCTTTCCCAACTTGCAAGGTAATCTTCAAAAGGTTAACTGTGTAAACTGAACGAGTTATCTACCAACCGCAACATGTACCTCGGTTCCTTAGCGGAGGAGAGAGAGATTTTACTTTTCGTCCAAGACAAATAACAAAGTGCTTCATGTCCGAACCTAGTTGACACCTCACCATTATCAAGTTTCAACTACCATCAACCTAACTGTTCTCCCCAAGAAATCTCCCCTTTGCTTCATTTCTTGTTCTCTTCTGGGTAAGTTGTTATTTCATCTGTTCTTTCTGCTATTATCTTGGTGTATTGTACTTAGACCTTTCGTTTTTCTTTTTCTTGATCAAAGATACGTTCTTTGTCATTTTCCTTGTCTGCTCTGAATTGAGAATCTCGAAAGTTTTGTTTTTAACTGTTGTATCAGAATCTGAACTGTAGGTATGATGCTGGGTGTTCTTGATTCTTTGTTTCAATCTTGAGTTTCAGGTCTTTTTTACGATTGGTTTACGGGTTTTGCCTTTTTCTTGCTGTTGACTTGGATACTTTGTCTTATGCTTTGTTTGGCTGCTAAGAAAATGAAAAGGATGATAGGAAAGGTATATTTTAATTGCTTCTTTGGCTTGATAAGGTTTGCTCTATGAGATATATTATGGTCTCGAATAAAGATTTAGTTACTGTAGCTCTATTGGATACCATACTGCTTCTTATAGAGAATTCATTTTAACACCTTGAATTTCTTCTTTGTAATCTATTTGTTAGTTCGCAAGCAAATAAGCGCATTGATAGGTTCCTAACCAATCTTGGAGTATTAGATCTTGGTTATTCTTGAGATTTGAGGGCCATATTTTGTCCATATAAATCATCCACTCTTTAATGTCATTTTTGTATGATTCTCTCTGGAGTTAGATTGTGTTTTCGGGTTTGGTTATTTGCACTCCTTCCTGTTGCTATGAGATTGAGACAGAAAATGTAAGCAAATCATAAATTGCACAATGATTTACATGAACTTCGTGAACACTGAAAAATCCAAGGAAATTTCTTTTAACTTTACCTTGTTCTTCTCATACTTTGTGGTGGGGGTGGGAAAGTGCTCATGGTATGGGTTATCTGGTTTACTGTTGTAATGATCTAAACTAAGCTTTCTCTACTGCTGCTGATGATCTTTCGTTTTTAGTCTGCTATATATTTTATAACACTCATAATGCATTTATGTGATATTCACTCTACATCTGCACTTTGGAACTTCTTGCCATTATGTACTGTATATTTTGATAAGAATTGATTGATGGGCGAATCTGTGTAGTCTTTCCTTGTATGAGTTTCTTAATATCTTGACTTACTGTTAATGATGTAGTATGACTGAAAGGTGTAGCAACGCAAGTGCAAGTTCTACCTCAAGTTTGAATAGCAGTATTCCGGATACAGAAGATGATCAAACCATTGCCAGTATTTTAGCTGAAGAAGAAAATTCTCAAGTTGCTGCAAAGCTTGGGAAGAGACTCTCTCATTTGAATTCTATACCGGTAGATTCCCTTTGTCAAATTATTGATTTCTCCTCAAATACCCTGATGAGATTTACTCTGCGCATGCTAAATTATCAATCAACAGTTTTCTGTATTTTGGTCCCTAATGAGAATGCTTCCGTTTCTTCATTTTGCTTTTATTGGTAATGACTGACTAAAATGCTGAAGCAATACAATAGTTGATTTTAGTTACTACTGACATAGTTGAGCTGTTAGAATGATCTTACTTTCGAATTCTGCAAAATATTTGTCAAACTCCCATCTTTGGTTTAAGAGTTTCTATTTCTGACTAAATAAGGTGGAGAACATGATCATGAAAGAGCACAAAATCACCAATCTATGTAGTTATTTGATCAGCGTCAATCCCTTAGGGCGAACTGAAAAGTGGGTAAAGAAAAGTTCCTCTAGAACTCTAACAAAAAGATTTTAGTTATGTTGATTATATTCAAGCCAAGCCATGAAGAAGAAGTTATCTGCCAAAGTTAAGGAAATAATAATTATCAAGTGATCCTTTTTGATGAGTTTGTCCTCTCTCTTTTGTAACATAAAAAGTTGCAGTTTACATCCAATTTTCTTATTATAAATGTATGAAACTTACTTTCTTCCCTAATTAAGTGGATACTAGCTTCCTTGAGCACCTTATGTCAGTTTAAAGCCTTCTCGTCTCGTTGGAGGCAGAGGGATTCTCTAGTCAACGTTGACATCTTTTCTTAAGAATAGTAAAATCAAGCATTATGATTGTGATCCCGATTTTAACTGTTCAAATACAATCTGCAGTAAACTGTTTAGGTGTGTGGGTCCTTATCAATTCATTCTTTTTGCAGCACACTCCACGTGTTAATGGTGAGATACCTGATGTGAATGATGCAACCTTAGATCATGACCGACTATCTGAAAGGTTGTAACTTGATCCTGTATGCTATTGACTTTAATTTTCTTCATTAGCTCATAACTTGTCTGTTGTAGTATGGGTTTATATTTTTGGCCTTTTCTTCACTCGCTTAACGTTTACTTTTTTACCTTCACTCTCTTCCATGAGATTCACCAAGTATAGATTCTCTAAGTGGCATACAATCGTCTGAAAATATTCCATAGACAAGCATCAGAGAGTCCCTGATTGATATGTTTGTTAAATACGGGGTATTCACTACCTGATATCTTCCATTTGGTGGAACTGTGCATGCAAGTAGTCTGTCTACTTTCTTTCTCTGACAAACTTGTTTTTTTGTTTAGGTTGGCTACATATGATTTAACAGAATTACAAATTGCAGGTGATGGAAATTGCCAGGTGTGTAATTGCATTCGATATTCATTATTGTTCATGTTTAGACCTAGTTTTTGAAATATTGATCTTAGCTTGGAGAAGTCAATATGAACATCCCGTGCCAATATCTGCTTTTAACTACTGGTTAAACTTAACTATTACAGTTCCGAGCATTAGCGGATCAGTTGTTCGGTGATCCAGATCACCACAAATATGTGAGGAGACAAGTGGTCAAGCAGGTATGGACTCTGCATCTCTACTAATGCATCAAGTATTCAGTCAATGTATTCTAGAATAGCTGAAGTCTCATACGCATTACGGCTATGGTAGGGCTTGAATAATGATTTGTCTAGGAAGGGCTCGGTACTTAAATAGTGATATCAAATTGAATATTTTGGTTTAGCAATGACTTCTATTAGTTCTGTGGTAACACAAGCATAACGACATTTGTAAGTTTTCTTGTGGAAGATATACTTTCTCTGGTTTTTAATAGTTTCTCATCATTCTATCCTT
>JAOSBL010000003.1:2338368-2353895 GCA_027568915.1 Erythroxylum roraimae | reverse complement strand
TGCTGAACAAGGAGCAAGCTCAACCTAGTTATTACTGTAAAGAAAAAACTTCTTCAATACCCTACCAGGTGCCTGTTTTAGGCCAACTCAATCAACATCGTACTTGTATATGATGAAACTTTGGTATTGAAAAGTTTTAAACATAAATTACATTTCTGGAATTTGGTATCAAATTATCTGAATTAGCCTCGAGGGATTTTCTTCTTACTCTAGGGATAAACCTGGTCATGCTTCATGACATGTATGATTCAAATCAGCCTTCTAATGCACCTGTTGGACTCCACAAATTCTTGTGTCTGAATATAGACTACTTGTTCATTACACAATTGGAAAATGCTATACCTAATGCATCCCAGTGTCCTTTTTTTCAGTCCACTGACTCTTTGAGTTTCTCTGAGTTATATGAGGTAGTTGGTTATCTACAATGAAACTCAGCTTATCAATCATGAAGTGGTTCATATGTAAGAAGTTCAGACGTAACTGATCTCATAAAAAGGAAGAAGGGTTTTAACTTTACATATCTAAAGCCCTGCAAGTTACATGCTGTAATTGTCTGTATCATATTGCAATGTGGTTGATTTCTACTACGAATGATCGCTGACTTCTAAATGCAATTTCAGTTCGGAACCAAAATTTGCTTGGTCACTTCCTTTCGTGACACTTGCTATGTCGAGATAATGCCCAACGACAAAAAGCCTACCAGAGGTAGTCATCATGTGTGTTATTTTTCATACTTGTCACTAAACCAGTAGGAACCTTTTCCCTTCATCTTTGTGTTAGATTGTTAGTTGAATCACTCGTCATTTACATCGGATCTGACTGTTTTTGCATTTCTAGAGGTTTGGCTTAGCTTCTGGAGTGAAGTTCACTACAATTCATTGTATGCCAGCGGAGGTAATGAACGCATCAATAACAACCAGACCCTTTTTGCTTGGTACTGAATGCTCTTGCATTGTCAAACCAATGAAGCTCACTCACCATCTTTTATTCATTTACAGATGTTCCCACCAGAGCACCCAGAAAAAAGCACTGGCTTTTCTAGCTAGTTTTTACGAGCAAGGAGCCGGGCTACGGCGTGCTGTAGATGATTATGACTAGCCAACCTTGGATCAGTTGCTGCTCTTGCACCATTGTGTTGCAGCAATCTTCCTTGGAGTTCCAAGACAGCTGCATAGAACACAGAAACTTTTATCAGCATTTCATTTAAAATTCTGTATCAAAAATAGACTTTTTTTTAACTAAAACTAATTAGGACAATATTGGTATATTTGTACACAGGTTCATGTAAATGCAGGTGTTATTATTATCATGTAGTTATTTCCACCATTATTATAAATCTTCTTCATCTTCTGCACTTACTGTTCAGATGGAGCCTTAAATGTTTCCAATATAAGAGAAGAAATGAGTGGTTGTTATGGAGCTAATTAGTACACAAAATATAAAGCTAAAATCCTGAAATAAGCATCCCATACTATTCAAAATAAAAGATAAAATAAATAAATAGATACACAATTAAGAAATAAGACAAGTAAATAAATAAAACAGCTAAGTTATTACAATAAAATATTTAGGTTAAGTAAATAATTGTTTAGGCTAAATAACTAAGAAAAAAGTAATACATAATAAATGTTTAGACTGAATATCAGGCAGGATTTAAAGGAAAAAGTAAAAAAAAATTTGCGAGAAGAAAAAAGACCTCTATATGAAGTCTTTTACTCGTTTCTTAGTACGGTAAAGTTTCTATTGAAGGTTACATCTTTAGTAAGTTTCAACAAAGTTATACCTGCTCTTAGCATTTTTTTAGGTCTTCTTTTTTTTCTCTTTCTTTTAAAGTCCCTAAATATAGTTTTCTTACGTCTTCTCGTTGAAACGACATTATATCTCCTCTTCACACGTAAAAAAATACGTTTAAGTAATCTTTTAGTTCATAGGTTTATTTGATAAGGTTTGCAACTATAATTAATTAATAACAAACACTATAAGAATCCAAAGACCTTAATGGTGGGAACCGAGACCTGCAGTGCACTATGTCTTTAATTAAGGTTTACAACTATCATTAATTACTAATAAATATTATAAGAATCAAAAGAAATTAGAAAATGTGGGTTCTGAGAACGTGCATTGCAATATTTTTCCACTATAGGACTAACTAATAAAAATTTAATACACAATGCTATATCTTAAAAAATACATAGTAGGTTAAATTGAATTTTCAGTACTAAATTGAATATGGTTGATTAAAGGGTTAATTGTAAAAAAATTAAAATTTGTTCAAATATTTTTATTTTAAAAATAATTCGACTTAAGCTCTTCTTTTATGTAAATGACGTAACAAGTAACATTATATTAGTATTTTTATCACATTAATATCATATATTATATTTATGTCATCTTTAATAAGCTTAAGATGTTAAAGTTTCTAAAATAATAATACACTCCTTTGTATATTTTACTTCATAATTATTTTAAAGTTTTTAATATTTAATTTATTAAATAATAAAATTAATATACGATAAAATATAATATGTGATAAAATATAATATGTAACAATCACGTCACAAAAATACAAATTTAATGTGACTCGAGAATTTATAATAGATCTATTATGCTAAAAATTAGAAAACTTTATTAATTAGGATGTCTTGCAATTGTGATTGTTGATACAATCTTAAAACTAAAGTATCACAAATAGAATTTAACAGGCACACAAAACCTCCATTTTCTTGTAAGAGTTAATTATTTAAGTTTAAGTATTTCTTTCATCTCACTTTTAAAACTTCAAATTTATAAGAAATGATTAAATTTCTGCTCAAGGTATGAAACGTGGGAAGTTGATGCAAATTAAGATATAGCAACATTACCATTAATTAATATGATCAATCTTACCTGTAAATTAAGCAGATGACGGTGGCCATGCCATTTGTTATTCAACTCTAAACAAGATCATATCTGAAAAATCTTTCTGACGATTATTTATGAGGAATTCAGATATCGTAATGACCTCTATAAATGCATGAATTGAGTCTGTCAAGAGCACAACGCAGCAAAAAACCAATAGAGATAAGAGAAGAATTCAGAGAAGGAGAAGAAGAGTTCGATCCCTAAGCCTCACGTTGTTTGTCTTCCATTGCCACTTCAGGGACACATAAACCCTATGCTCAGATTCGCAAAGCTTCTCCATTACTTATTAGGATCAATCGCACATACTTTCAAAGTAAACCAAGGGAGGCAACTGACAGGAAAAGATAGGAGTAGGTGCAATACTTGACGATGTTAGACAGCCAAAGGGTGTCAATCATCAATTCTTAAAAGACTCATTTTCAGAAGTACATTAGTCCTCCTGATTAGTTGTAACACTTTGTGGCAGTACGGCCACAAAAAGGAAGGGCCATCCAAATGGAGCACAACATTTGCCTCTGGGGGAGTTTTGATAATGTCCAACTTTTATAGAGACTTTTTGTTGAGGCAAAGATTGTACCAAACATTTCATATTTTACATAAGTATATTGTTTTTCCTTATATTTTTCATATTGAATCCTTTGGTATGGACCAAAATGTTGCAAGGCTAAGACCTGAAAAAGAATGTTAATATCCCATAATGCTAGCTACTAAAATTTTGTCTTTCCTAAGAAGATTCAGCAGGTTATGGTGTTTTAAGTGCAGATTGACTAGGAAGAAACATGTTCTCATATTTTCTGAATCTTTCTAATGATTCCAAGTAAATCTTCAGCTTTTAATGGTTTCACCAGATGGGCATCCATTCCTGCCTGAACCATCTTCTTGTCTAAATCACCTGAGCTATGTGCTGTTAATGCTATTATGGGAATGTGAACTCCATATCTGCTTTCCTCCTTCCTAATCAATTGTGTCGCTTCAAACCCATCCACTGGCTCCATCTGATGAAAACATAGTGGGATTCAACATTAGATACTGTAATTATTTGGTTATAAAAATAAAAAAAGGAAATTAAGAGAAAAAGGTCAGAGTTCTTACTACACAGTCCATCAGAATATAATCATAAGGAACCACAGTGGAAGCTGTTTGTTCCTTTTTGTGAGGTAAACACATCCGAACCAGCTCTACAGCTTCTTCTCCATTTTCACATACATCAACAATTGCGCCAAGCTTTTTCAGAATGATCATAGCCATCTTGCGTAACACTCTGCTGTCATCAGCCACCAAGAATTTCATTCCACTCAGAGGTTTGTCATTGCTTCTTGTGCTCGTATCATGTTCTTCTATTTCTGACACTCTAAGTGAGAGCATTTCTACTGGAGAAATGCTTGAGTTGGACGTGGCAGTAGCCTGAATTGAATCAGGTAACAAAGATTTGCCATCAGTTTGCTTTTCCAGTGGCTGTACGTCACAAGACGGAGATACTGATTCTGTTCTATTCAAATGCTTTAAGTAGGAAGAGACTGAATCTTTGTAAATGTTCTGTGATTGCATTGTACTATCCTTTTTCCTTTTAGAGGAAGCTCCTGATCCCGAAGAGAAGCTGTCCATGAACTCCGGTAGAAGTCCTATAATTCGATACAACCGAGAACCATGAAATGGCTGTGACAGAATTTCATCTTTGGGATCGATCCTGTCCTGATAAACTCTTGTAATGCTAAGTGAAGCTGGTTTATCTAACCAAACAACCTTGCAAGAACCACTAGGAATGGATCTTTTAAATTCAGAAACAACCCTGTATAGCTCCTGATAAGGACCAGCATTGGCATCAATCACAAGCAACGAAAATCCTGGAGAATTGCTATTTCCAGGAACCTTTTCATCTGTACCATCCAGAGCACTCAAAGGGAAATCCTTATACCCTGTGCCAGAAGTGTCACTTCCAGAACCCAAATCTGACTTGTCAGAGGAATAAACATGGGAAGCATTTTTGCACTTTATTTTCCTTAGTACCTGATGAAGACATTCCCATTGCTCTACAACTGATACTTTTATCCCCAGGCTCTCTATAAATTTCCTTGTGGTTCTTCTCCTTTCTTCATCTTGAATTAGCAGAACAATACGCGACCTATCAATTCCGGGACTAGAACAAATCATAGACAACCGGGGACTGCTGGCAAGAATAGTGAAGCTAGGAACACGAGTCCTAATATCATTTTCTGGATTTGGCGTTTCACGGGTATCAGATGTAGTGAGAAAAATATTGAACTTGAAGCAAGTTCCTTTTTCTCCGATCGGCTTATCAACTATCTCAACTTCACCACCCATCAGTCTTACCTGGTTTTGATATAGAATATCATTAGCACATTACATCCTACTTACATTTAAGCTGATTCAATCACGTGAGCAGGAAACACGGTAAGGTATGAAATACGAAGTTTAATAGATAAGAACAATGGTTGATTTGTGGGAGAGTTTACATACCAAAGATTGAACAATTCCTAGTCCTAGTCCAGTGCCTCCTTGTCCCAGAGCAGTTTCTTTGACTTGAACAAAATTTTCAAAGACTGAACTTCTCTTCTCTTTTGGTATTCCTTTACCTGTGTCATCCACTTCAAACACAAATTCCATATAGTTAAGATTCTGCTTCACAGCATTTATGGCTTCCAAATCATTTCCTTCTTTTTCTTTGCAAAATAAGCATAAAAAGTGTTCCCAGAAACTGTTCTGATTGCCTGCAATTATCATGCTCTGCAAACTCGGTTTTTTGGCCCAAGCTCGAACTGAAACATGCCCCTCAGATGTAAACTTTACAGCATTACCCACTAAGTTACACATGATTCGTTTTAGCCATAGCCTATCTCCTTTTACGATGGAAAATTTAAGAATGGAGCTGTCACAGGAGTCCAACATCACATCTACACCTTTTCTCAATCCTATGGTATAATAGAAATCTACTACCTCTTCAAGAAGGTAAGCTATATTAAACTCCTCTTCTTCAAGCTGCATCTTACCAGCTTCAATTTTTCTTGTGTCAAGGACATCATTTAATAGACCTGAAATTGATATGTATATTATAGAAGAAGAATTAGGTGCTTCATCGAAATTTGGTAAGAAAGACATGAATTGGAAGTACTAATCTCTGAGTTTACCAACTAAATCTTTTGCACAGCCATCCATCTGTTTCAGGTATGTCTTCATCTTGGAACCAGGAGATACTTCGCCATAGCATATCTCAATCCAACCAGTAATTCCTGCCAGTGCATTGAGAATGTCATGGCTAGCACTAGCAAAAGCATTACTTTTGTTCATGTTCTTTCTCTCCGCTTGTTGAGTTGCTTCCCATTGTTTTATCAACGCTGATCGTATGGACGTGTCATTCACTGCAGCCGTAACAATCAATGACACAAAAAAGTGGATAGAGATTACCATTCCAACCATCATTCCTACCAGTAAAAAGAGAGCAGTTCTAGAGTTCCTCTGAACAGTGTGCAATAGTCCATTGTAGGGTAAAGCCAATACGTAGACCTAATCCATATTTTGAAATGTTAGATGTGAAAATAAGCAGAATTTGAACAAGTTATAGGAATTGATAATGGAAACTGTTTCAAGTGATGGATGAGCCTATGTTTCCGTACGTCAGATTTCAGGAAAGATTGTGCTAATTCTCCTGTGATCTCCATATGCATAGAAAATAAACTTAGTCATTCTCTTCTGCTAGTTCATATATCACAGATTACATCCTTGTTATTGGTTGCATCTTTTTCTAGACATCGAAAGGGGATCAGAAAATTACCGATGGAACTCCCAAAATTTCAAGTGTAGAGCAGTAAACTTGATACTTGGTTTCCCCAATCTGAACAGAAGAAACCTTTTTCCCTCCATCACCAGGTATGCATGAAAGCTGTTCAACATGATTCAGATTTCCTCTCACTAGTGACCACAAGGACACTGATGTCCCGTTCACCATAACTCTAGTGTTCATTAGTCCTCCTGCAAGTTCTTTCCCATCTTGTGTTACTAAGAACAAGCTCCCGCCAGGAAGAACCAGACCATGCAAGAAGTTAGCTAATGCTTTCGCCGGAAACCCGAGAGAGACAACTCCTCGTCCATTTACACTAAATGCGTTCAGGATAAGAAGATCTTCATCTCCGTTCATTCCTCTTCCTGTTGAAGCATAGCCATTAGTACTGTTCAGTGCTTCTGGGACCAAGCTTGCATCGAACCTGATGGAAAAATTAGACTTGATGGGAACTCCCTCAGGTTTTCCAGTATTAGGGTCGACAGTTTGCTTATACGAAGTGAAGGGTTCCATGAAGTTTTTGTTCATGTGATTGGATAAACCTGTACTGCTGTTAGAGTACATTGCAAAAGTTTGATTTCCATCATAGTAATACGAGAAAAATGAACCTTCAACTCCTATGTACATGGCATGAGATACGTAAGGAACTACTGAAAGTGCATTGAACAATAAGGGTGCCACCTGCAAGAAAATAGTTTCAGATCATGAGCTGTGTAAGCTTAAATAAGTAAATTTACAATTTCTTTTGATAAATATCCTTACCTTGCATTCGACATTAGATGGAACCAGGTCACTTCCATTCAATGATGAGGCGACCAGTCGAGCTAAACCAATTGCAGAAGAGTTTACAGGATGCAATAACTTAACTGAAGAAGTCTCAAGTTGTGTTTGTAACATGGAGCTTAATTGGTGGAAGTCCGAATCTATGCTCTTCTCCATCTGCTTAACCACACTATACCACCATGGAACTGTAATAATGGGGATTAGCAGCACTCCGATGGTCTGTATTTTCAAGTTTTTTCCGACAAACTATGAGCACAACGAATTTCTTCGTAGGAAAATCATAAAACCCTTTTGAAACAAAACCAAACAAATATGAGAGAAATGAAAAAAAAAACTCTCGAATCACACATAACCTTAAGAATTTGTTCTGATTGTTTTTAACCTAGTTTTTCTTTAGTAGTAATAATGATCAAGTATTAATATTGCATGATCTTGTTTTCATGGAGTTCATCACCAGAAGAATGAAGCTGAAGAAAGGCCTCGAAGCTATCAGCAAGTTCTGCTTCATTACATGATCCTTAAACTGTGACGCCAATGTCATTTTTCTGCATTTGCAAAGAACAAACATAGAAGATCAACGATATAGTTATTCATTTTTCTGCATTTGCAAAGAACAAACATAGAAGATCAACGATATAGTTATCTTCCAAGTCATGATCTAAGGAATATCATACCTCTCTCACTTTCTCCTAATGCAAATGCAATTGCAACCGTGTCAAACTTTCATCCAAAATAGTTCTCGAAGAAGATATAAGCAATAAAATCCATAACTCTTCGGATTTTAGCCTCTGATTTTGGTTGGAACTTAACAAAAATGGAAAAAGAATCGACCTGTGGATTTAGTACCTCTAAGTTTAGATTTGGAATACCAAAACAATTATGTACATAAATTGTTATGCAGGTACTTGCAACAATGCTTAATTCACTATCTGCTTCACAAATCGGTTCTTCCTTTCAGATTTTCAACACTTATTATCAACTTTTTCCTCTTAAATTGCGGAATTCCTGAATTGTTTGATGAGAAGTTTTTTTTTTCTTGCTTCAGATTTGTGTCTTTTTACTAGAAATTGTCAGTAATCCAAACTATTTATTAATAATTATCTCTTTTTTCTTATCTTTTGACTTTTGACATGGAGGGGTTAATATGTATATGTAAAGAAGATCACAATCAAGAAACGTAATCTGGATACATTAAACAGCACATGATGTACACAGTAACAAGATCAGAAAGGTAAATTTAACAAAAGGAAATTGCATTATGTAGTATCTTTGCAGATCTTGAAACATTTAAGTAGCAGATCAATAGCAGAATTAGTTCTTTGCAGTTCATGATCTGGCAATTAATGTTTTGGACTTTTTTGTAGTAACTTATATTAGGCAATGTCCACAAAATGATTATAGGTTACGGCCACAATATCTTCTTCTCTTCAGGAGATTTTAAGAATCTTACAAAATCATAAATATCATTATGATACTCACTTTTTTTCAATTCTTGATCTTCTTTTATAAATATTAACCCATTACAAATGGTCTTTTTTCCTCAATATTAATCCCAATTTCAATTTTCTAACTTACACATTAACTTGTGCAGGTAGAAATTTGGTACATGATCTTAGGACTTTGAGGATATTGTCATTTCTAATCTAAGCACATCTTAACTAGTAACTATAAGGCCTTGCAAAACTTAACTATCAAATTGTTCATTACAATATGCAGACATGAAGCTGTGTTCCCAAAAGACCAAAAATTCTCTGTTGTCTTCCCGTTATCCAAGATTGATTGTGTAACTCTGTACTTAGGTAAATTTAATTTACTAGCCATTGTAACCATTCTTATGTGACTTCTGCCATCTCCATGCCATCCTTAAACTCTCTTCAAGATCTGTAAACTGAGCTGACCAATTCATCTCTCTGTATATCTTAGAAGGATCACTGTAAACTTCAGCGTAATCCCCCGGTCGACGGCTAAGAAATTCAACTTTAATGTCAACACCTGTTGCCTTCTTACATGCTAAAACAAATTCCTTCACTGATCTACCTGTAAATGCAATAGAACTACGTAACCCCTTATCAGCTTAGAACATGAATAAGAGGTACATTACGTGTTCAAAGTTCAAACCTTTTCCAGTGCCAACGTTGTAGATACCAACTTTCCCACGTTTAGCATGGGCAAGAGCTTTTACATGAGCATCAACCAGGTCTGTGACGTCAATATAATCTCGTATGCAGGTCCCATCTGCTGTTTTGTAGTCTGTACCTCTGACCTACAATCATTAATCAAGTTCATTTTCAACTTGGATTCTTTTCTAAACTTTTTGTAGATATGCAGAACTGCCCTCTTTTTCTGTCAGATGTTACCTTCAGTCCAGGTATGATTCCTCTAGCTGCATCAAAGCAAGCACCGGATATTCGACCATGCTCACGGAGTTCAGGCCTAGGAGCTTCCCCCAATCTCCCATCTGGGTCTGATCCAATCACATTAAAGTATCTGAAAAGTCCAGAGTTTATCAGTCATCCTCAACTACATACACATCCTGATTGTTTTCCCAAAATTCAGACTGGAAGGTTTACATGAGACTGATAACACTTGACTGCAGAGTAAAACTGACCGTAGGATCATGACAGCCATGTCATTGGTTTTGGAGAAGTCAATTATGATATCTTCAGCCATCTTCTTGGCTTTCCCATATGGATTGATTGGAGCCTGGAACAAAATTTTCAATGGAAACAACAAAATGAGCCCTATCAGAGTCTCAAAACAATATGATTAATCTCAGTAATTGGCATAGAAATTAAAGAATCTTACTTGAGGGGTTACTTCTGTAATTGGCATCTTGTCAGGTTCTCCATATGTTGCACAAGTACTAGAATAGATCAATGTCTTCACATTGTGTGCAGCCATTGCCTCCAAAACAACCAAGGTGTTGGAAGTAATGTTATGATAGTATCTGCAAAAGATTATGAACATTGAAATTATGATACTTACAAATGTAACAAGAAAGGACAGACCCCGGAATAAGAACAGATGAAGACTGGAAAAAAGGAAAAGTAGAGCTCACCTAAGAGGCTCAAGGGTACTTTCCCCAACATAAGCAACAGCAGCAAAATGCATCACAGCATCAAAAGCATTTTCAGCAAATATTTTGTTTACCTGAACTACTGTTAAGAAAAAGTCTACATTACACTACATTATTAAGCACAACTGTACATGAAGGAAATGTCATCTGGATACTACTTTTGCATCTCCCAAGTCAGCATATATGAATTGAAGTCTTCCAGGCTCAGGATAGAGCTTCTGCAGAACTTTAACAGCACCGAGATTCCCTCGAGAAAGGTTGTCCTGTCAACCAAAACAATAGCATGTAAGTCCAAACAGTCTTGTTTAGACTCGAAATAAACTTAGAACTGGATTCTTCTGTATGGAACATGCCACTATTGTCACTCGGTACGAGTCCTTCAACAGTCGAAGTGCGGCATGAGAGCCTATGTAACCAGCACCTCCAGTAACTAATACATGTGTCACCCCCAGTTCATGACGAGAAAACTAGAGATCAAGCAAAAAAGCTGTTAGATGTGGGTGAATTGCAAGATAGTTACAAGACCCTCTCAAGGTAGTAGTAGCATACCATAGCAGCGTTGTTAGTGCTTGATGATTGGAAGAGAGCAAGAATACAAATTATAAGGATAACAGCAGCAGCAATGACCTTCCCAGATAAATGGGGTTTCCCTCTGGAATCCGTTAAATCCATGCCTAAGCAGGACAAGATATGAAGTTTTTATTAACATTAGTTCCACATAAGAAATCAGTCTGAAATTTCTTCTGCAATGTGTAAAGGTCAATTTAGATACATTTCTTAAGAACAGGGTCTCTCATTAAGAGGTAAAACATTAATTTATCTAAGCAAGCCCTTCTCTTTAGATTCTCATATTCAGTTTGGTTGCGACCATTTCTTGGAATAGTCCATTCGAAGGTCTTAAATTAAAATTACAAACATGCAGATGCATATATATGTCTTTCCATGTTAAGAAGTTCAAATTCCTGATGACCGCCTTAATGAGCAACAGATGCATCAGGAAAATTATTTCCAGGAAACGTTAGAAAAACATTACAGACAAAACTGCATTCATAAGGAACTTAGAATCATCACAAGAACTTGATTAAATTTATTTGAATGTATCTACATTTTCTTAATGTTTTCTTCTTCCACTGTTGTATTTTCTTTATAGAAAAAACAGGATCAGATTGCGAGAACTTGCCCAACAAAGAGTAGTTACGAAATTGTAGGTCCAACAACCTTATGCAGGAACCGTAACAACCTTACCTAGGAACAGTAACAAACTTATCTAGGAATAGTAACAACCCCAGGTTTTTCTCAGGTCAAAGTAGAAATTGCAGATTCCTTGTACACATTCACCAGCTAGAAATCGCAAGCTACTTGATCATTTTGATTAGGAAACCAAAGAAAGAGAAAATCCCTGTTTTCAATTCGGAAACCATACTGATAATTCAAGAACTATGACAACATTCTATACCAGCAAGAACAGTTGAAGAAAAGAACTCACCTCTAGGGGGAAAAAGAAAAGTTGACAATGGAAGTTATCGTCTTGACAGGAAACTTTTCCTGAAGAAACTCAACTGCAGACGCAATTGTTGAAGGTCATGAACGTGAACAGGCAACGATGCTTACGGTCTAACAAAATCGTTGATCAAACTATAATCTGTCATGAATGTAATCTCACCCTGAAACTGCAGGAAATCTGTCAGCTGAAGAAAACCAATGAAAAGTCAACTTAAACCAGCAAATCTAAAACAAAAGCCGCCCATGGAAAGACCATAAATATAATACAATAGTATCGTTGAAAATTTATGAGCAATCCATATCAAAACAGCCAACCGAAAGAGCCAAGCAACAAATCGTTAATTCCGACACTAGATATTTAACCGATACATGATTAAATATTTCAACTTCAAAACAACTGGATTAAGAATTTTCTCACGAGAAAGAAAAAGAAAGCAGAACACAAAACCAGAAAGAAACAAAAACTGAGAAAACAACACGCAGAACTGACCAGAAACGGGGGCAGCGGAAAGAATTGAGAGAACCCAGAAGAAGAAACGAAGAGTTCTTTCTTTGCATTAAATGGTATAAATGACAAGTGGCTTTTGGAATATATAAATACCGAAGTCAACGGATACGTGGTAACAAACGAACGAACGAGAAAAGCTGTTACGTATTGTAAAATGAAGGAACTGAAACAATCAATAATAATATAACATAAAATATAGCAAGCCACAAGTCCAACTGTCCAAGTGTAGTGTGGAGATGTTGTCTGAAGAACTCTCCGTTGAGAGAAAACAAAGGATGGAGGGACCAAGATTGTGAAAGAAAGTAAGACCGACCCTGAAAGTGATAGGAAAAGATAATTAAACTGAGATGGCGAGGACATGGAGAAGAGTTATGGCGGTTTTGGTTTGGACCCAGTCCAGGTCTTCAGGAGATAGCGTTTCCAAAGGGAAAAGAGGAGAGCTCAACCATGTGAGTGTATCCACGTTTTTTGCCCACAAAAGCTATTCTAACGCTGGCCTTTCACGTTGCTGTCCATGCACACCTATGATGTGTGTAACTTGTGATCAAAAGCTTATATTCTGTTTAACATTCTTCTCCACAAGCAACATCTTCCATGGACATGGACATTGTGTCAAACCTTTTAAATTTTCTCTTTCCCCATCGAAAGTAAGATTGGTGTGTACATGTATTTATTCATGAAACTAATAACTTGCACGTATTATTTTCCCCTTCTTTAATCATAAATTGCATATGAACTTAATTATATAACTAATGAACAAACGAGAAAATATTTTCAAGAATATATATTTATTGTTTAGAAGAATTAAGCGATGAAATTAAAATATTTTTATTATTTATAATATTAATAACCACTTAAATCCATCAATTACTATTTATATAATAATTTTTTCTTAATTTTTATTTTTCATTATCATCTAATGTGATTTTAAGGAAAATAGTGAGAAAGAGTAGAATTAGGAGTAATCCTTCTTTATAGTTTAGCTTAGGTTAGGCAAAATGTCTTTGTAGTGATTATTATTACTTGTTAAATGTATCAATCACCCAATTTAATGAATTAAGTAGATTGATGAATTGGGTCACTTCCTGCTTTGGATGAGTTATTTTGATAAATAATAATTTATGTGAAATATTTTATTTTCTTTTTTATAGGTAACTAAATTTTATAGTTTCTAAAAACAAGTGAGATTATAATAACATAGATCAAAGAGTATTTTAAGAAATTTAATTTAATATTATTGAAACTTTACTTCATGTTTTTTTTTCATTAAAAAATTTAAACCCAACTCAAAGGTATATAAAATCATACAAAAGCAAGTTGTGAGATCTCAAAGTTATTCTTCGTAATTCATTAATTAGCTTTGCCATTAAGAAACTAAGAGTAGCATGCTATGCTATACTTTGTGAGATCTTAACTTACAAAGGTTACGAAATAATATACTCTTAAAGATATGGTTAATCGAGAGTAAAAATACATTAATTCATTAACAAGTTCGGCTAACCTAGAGCTTTTTAGGTACCTAATCATGTTTAATAATCAAAGCAAGTCTCATTTTTATAATATCGTAAAGTATGCGAATAAAAAAGATGACATTTGGTCCGAACCCGACTTGCTCCACCTCAACCCGAGGTTAGTAGGTCAGGTCTAAGTTGATCGGGCAAGGGTTGAGTTTGGGCTCTAACTCGAGCTGCTCAGACTTTACTGAATTAGAGCTGAGGTCTGACAGATATAAACAAAAAGATGTCATTTTTTAAAAAATGACACCAAATGAGACTCAAGCCAGGGTTACCTCAGACTCGCTATCTCAAAGTCGGACCCTAATAGCAAAAGTTAGGTCAAGCTTTGATCTGGACGGATCTGAGCTCAGTCTGACTCGTTACCGGCCTTTTGATAAGCAATATTAAACTTATCAAGTCTATACAACTAACCAAGTAAAAGCCTCGTTTTAAGGTGAGAAATTCTTGATCAACTTATTTTTGGCAACTGAATTAATTAAGATTTAAATCTTTTCATCGTATGGTTTGACTTAATAAATGGTTTGATTTATAGATTATATATTTTAAATAAATTATTTAACAAATTAATAATTTAAAATTAAATCAAGTCGATTTCTTTAACAAATTTAATTTATTTTTATAAACAAAGCCTTTTCTCTTGCATAATTTAAGAGAGTAGTATTTAATAATACATCACTACTAATTATATGTAATAATTAAAATTTCAATCGATTCGACTAATTTAATTATGAAAATATTGAATCTATCTGACTTTTTAGTTTTTTATTTTTCAATTCGATTCTCAATAATAATTTTTGTTGTTAAAAACTAACAAGTTTATTAATTAATCAGTCGGTTTCATAAATTAATCAAGTTTTATAAATATAAATAAATCAATTAATTTTATTTAACAATCTCCTTTTTAATTAAACTTCATAGTTAAAAACAATCTCTTTTAATCATATATTTAATTTTTTAAAATTTTATTTAATCTTTAATCGTTTTTCTAATTGTTACGAACCTTTTAAACCTTAAAATTCTTGTATTAATGATTTAACTTGCGGTTTGATTATTTGATTTACATACAATAAATACATTAATTTATAAGACAATTAAAAATGAGGGGTTTTGACTTCATATAATAAATAAAGAAGACCATAAAGTTATTTATAGTTAATAGACTTCATATAATATATAAAAAAGACCATAAATTAATTTATAGTCAATATATTTTTTTGTCTATGGGGTTATTAAAAGATCAAATGTCCCTGAAAGTATTTCTGAAATTATTAATTTACCATATTTTTTAAATGCACAAAGTCATAAACCCAAATGTAATTAATTGTTGATTTATGTATCAAAAAAGTCAAAATTGGAACCTTATCAGCATATCCCCATACCCACCGAATACAATAATGATTAAATTAATAATAACAATAATAATAAGAAAGAGAGTAATCTCTC
>JAOSBL010000003.1:2324890-2338268 GCA_027568915.1 Erythroxylum roraimae | reverse complement strand
GAGTAATCTCTCTCTCTCTCTCTCTCTCTCTCTATCTCTCCCCCCGCTCTCTAAATGCTACGTGGATCCCTCTCTTTCTCTCTCTAGAGAGGGGTTCGCTCGGCCGCCGCCTTCCACCGTCAAAGTCACCATGACCATTCCTTCTTATTTACCGGTCATGCCATTCCGTTCTCTCGCTTTTCTCTAACTAAGATCCCCTATTACAAAAGCTTGGATCTTTTCTATGGATTTCTAGGGTTTTGTTTTAGCTTCTGTAAATATGGACCGATCCGATGGTACAGATTTCAAAGGCTCGCTTGATACTTCTTCCTCTGGTTTGTGCCCTTTCTCTCTCTCTCTTTCTATATCAGCATATTTACATGTTCTGTTTTCAATATTTAATTTTATTTTTTGAAATTTCATTGCTCCTGATGTTGTATATTGTGTCTTTTGTTTTCTGGTGAATGTTTTGCAATTGAATCTGAAATCACGAACACAAGATTTGAGAACCTTAGGTTTCGGGGGTTTTGAGTGTGTTTCTTTTAATTGAGGAGATGAAAATATCTTTTCTTCTCTCCCCAAGTTTGGTGGGTAGTGGTCGCTTGATTTTGATTCAGCGCTGGAGAGTACAGCATAGTTAATGTTGTATTCGTACCTTCTGAAGGAGAACGAGCACCTAAAGTCATGATATTTTGTTAATCTTTTAATGTTTTTACAGGCTTGAGTTGTAGTTGACATCAATTTTCGTGCAAATGATTGTCCTTCTGATTAGAAATGTAATACCAGTTAATGAGGATGGGTTGTCGGGTGTGATGACATTTTGGGAGTTGGGACAGTGGATGATGATTATGGAGGACAATCCTTATGAATTTTGTCATTGTGAATGAAGTACTCAGTAGTTGGTCTTCGTTGGGATTTGTGTTACTTATGTTTCTCGTAATATGTTCTGAAGCATGAATCAGAATTGGTACTTTGTATCCTGTGATTATATGCCCCCTTGGATGTAGTTATCTTTTGTTGCATGCTTTCGTGTAACTCCTTTAAGATTCTTCTCTGATTTACTGTTTTCAGGCACATTCTTCGATGCAACACAGTATGCGTTTTTTGGTCAAAATGCAATGGAAGAAGTGGAGTTGGGTGGTTTAGAAGATGAAGATGAAAATCCTGTTTTTGGATCGCTTGATGATCAATATCATCTCTTTGAGAAAGATGAAGTAAGATTTTAGTTATTTTGACCCCTTTATTGAGTATTTGGTGTTAATATCACCATTCATTTCTTATGTTCTACTGATTGCTTATGCTTTTAAGGTTTACTGGTGCATGGGTTCATTATAGGCTAAATACCATTGAAGATACTGTTTGATTTTGCGATATGGTTTTCTATTTACTTCATACCTCCAAAATTTCAATTTATTGCTAATCTTGCTTGCAAGATGTTCAGATGAATTGATTTGGTGATGGATCTCTAACATTGGATAATGTAGAAGTTTATGGGATTCATTTCCAACTAATAATAGAGGCTCATACCAACAATGGTTAAGTGTACATAAAGATGGACCTGTTTCCAAATGATGTTAGATTCTGGAAGAATTTCTTTTTCTTTGATGGAATTGTTAGAAGGAACTGAAAAAGGTCATCTTAAAGAAGATGCAACTGATCTTTAGAAGTTTGAGAATAAGATCCTTGCACTTCTGGTAGAAAGGACTTTGGTTCGTTGGTCACCTGCAGTCAGATGAAATCTGGGCTAAAGCTGCTGATGATAAATTTTCTTTCCTTTGTTTTGTACTTTTACCCTTAACATGTGGCTTCGATGATTGGCATTTATGTTTGATTAAGGAAATATGATAAAATCTTAAGGCTGAGAAAAGGGAGACAAGAATCTCTTGGAAGCTAAATTTTGTGCAATTAAATTCTGGGAAGTAACTTGTAAATGATAACATGTAACTTGTTCTTGTATTGAGGTCAAATCTTTACGACAATAGATATGTTGCTTGACTTTTATACTAGTTGAACACCTGTTATTTATTTTTCATGTTGCTGGTGGCCACAATATGCTGAGTTGTTTGATTGTTCTTTAACAGTAGGATTCTCTTTTTTATAGTCTATCTTAATATGAAAGTTATTGGGCCATGACAACAATCATAAGAACTCTTCTTTATTTTATTCCAGGGTGCAGGTTTAGGATCTCTATCGGACATTGATGATCTTGCTACTACTTTTGCAAAGGTGAGATGTCTATACTAATATCTGCGTCCTAGAAGCAAGCTTAAGTACTATCCTATGTTTATGAAGTTCATTTTTAATGTTTTCGTAATAGTTGTGAAAATTTCAACAATTGGCTTTTAACTGTGGATATAGCCTTTTATCCTTTGGTTGTTGTAGAGATTCCTATTTATTTCCTCGTTTGCTAGAGTCCTGGTGTTCTGAGGCGGTTTATTATCATTATAGCATATTGACAGTGTAACAAGCAGTTGAGCATCCTGCTATAATTTGGGGTTACCTGATTAAAAGTTGGAAGTTGCAAATTATGTAAGGTTCCTCTGAATGAAGCAGAAAAAGGAAAGTAATAGTAGTTCATCCATCAAAAGATAGGGAAAGCACTTCATCTGTCTTTAGGCTAATTTGGTTGTAAGAATCAATTGCAACGTTTTATAGTAGAAGCTTTTATCATCTCTTGGAAGGCATGTGGGAAAATCTTTCACTTTTTCTTACCTATGATATTTTTATTTTATTATTGTGCAAAAGGAATATTTGACCTAGTGGTTTGAAGTTTCCAGTGCATGGAAAAGATTCTTGGTCTGGAAGTCTGTTTCAGATTGCCTTTACGGCTATGGATGGTCAGATTGTTTGTAGGAATGAGTTCTTAATATCAAGTTAAATATATCATCAGTGAGATGTCAAAATCCATTGTATTACTTGCGTAGCCCCTTGGCTTTCCCCTTACACAGCTTCAAAATTGGCCACAAGAGAAGTTGCTTGCAAATTGATTTCCACATTGTGCTCAAGTGCATTTGAAGTTACAATTTACACACTTGCTATTTTATGATATATGAACGTTTATGCTAGCATGTGACTGTACCTTTTTTACTTGTTCTACTGATTCTTTCTGTTCTATGTTCGAGTTTTGGGATTCTTGTTTTTGCTTTTATAGTTTGACTTTGAATATTTTGTCACTTGTGCAGTTGAACAGAGTTGTCACCGGCCCAAGAAATCCAGGAGTTATTGGTGATAGAGGATCTGGATCCTTTTCAAGGGAAAGTGAGTTGAACTGTTTCCTATAGTTGCCACATTGTGTTTGGGTAGTGTCAAGAATATACTTAGCTTGCTTTTTCTGTTAACGTTTTTTGTATCCATATGAATATGGTAGTATTTTGACAGGTTAAATCTCTCTTGATGTGTAGGGTAACCTATTTGTGCACAAACAACTAGCAATTTATCTGCATCCTGTTATGGTATATTATAAGCTTTAATGTTCTGAAAAGGTTTTAAGTCCTTTCCCGATTGTTGTAAAGCTATTTCCCAGAAGCCCCTTTTGCTGTTTATTGGTTGAATTCTTACCTGTGCATCCACATATGTATCAACTTTTGCTGCACATGCCCAGTTAGTCTTGACAAGTTTTTCATCTTTCTTCTGTAATAGAAGGAAAAAGGCATCTTCTTTTGGTTTAATGATAGCAAGTTATTTTATTCAAAGATTGAACTTTGTTGATGAGTAACCATACAATTTTGTAAGTCATTGTGCACATATTCTTGATGGTTGTCTATTTATAAACTGCCTGGTTGTCTAAAATATAATTGAAGGTCAAAAACAATCCTGAGAATGCCAAAATTATGGCAGCAAGTGAACCCATTTTTTGTCATAAAATTCAGTAATGGAAATATGTCAGCAGAACCTATTTTTTGTATATTATCTCAAGAATCTCCTCTTATCAGAAGATGTATTGGAGCCTTAGAGCATCTTTGCTTTTGTTTTGTTGTATCAAGGCTTTTGTGTTTTCATGTTGCTTTTTCTCACCATATTAGATCCTTAGAGCTTCAGACACCTCAATGCACTCTACAAAATTATATTCTTAGGCCTTAACTGGTTCATTGATGGCTTTGATTGTAAATTTTATTTCAGATGTAATAATTGTTTGCTTATAGTTTATGAAGGAAAATTGACACATTTTTTGAAACGTTTAGTAGATTATTTTGAATAGTCTGCCCAATTTCTTTCTGGTTGTTAGCAGGCTGTGCATTAATATGTAAAGTGTCTGGGACTAGTATTGATTTTATATTAGAGCCTACTTAATGTCATATTCTTTTCAGGTTCATCTGCAACGGACTGGGCACAGGATGGCGAATTTGCTGGGTGGCTAGATCAGCAGATAGTTGATGCAGAGATTGCTCAGGAAGGAAAGAGATGGTGGTCGCAGCCACAACCTTCATCTGCTCGTTTTGCTATTGAAACAAAACCTTTGTACAGAACCTCCTCATATCCTCAGCAGCCATTGCAATATCACTTTTCAAGTGAACCTCCTCTTGTACCAAAATCAGAGTCCACATCTTTTCATCCTCCAGGTGGCAGAAGTCAACAGCCATCACCATACAACCTGAACATTCCTTCTCTTTCTGGTGGAATGCAGTTGCCATTCTGTGGTCCAAACCTGTCTCCTTTATGCAGTTCTAATCATCATCTAGCTGGTTTACATCAGGGTTTGCACTATGGGGGAAATGTGTCCCATGTTACTTCTCCTGGCCTTTCTTTTAGTAACAGGCCGCAAAAACATTGGGTTGACCATTCAGGATTATTGCATGTAGAACGTCCAAGTTTGTTACAGAGTGTGTTGCAGCGGCATCTATCTCTTGAAGATGGACTAATGTCCATGCAGTTCTTATCACAGCAGCAGCAGCAGCAGCTTCTACAACAGAGGTTGCACCCATCTGTTCATCCATCTTTAGCTCATCGTGCTGCAATACAATCGCAGACTTATGGTGCCCATCATTCATCATCACATATTAGGGAACCAAAACATAAATCATCACAAAGAGGGCGACAGAGTGTTCGCTCTTCACAACAAGGCTCTGATACTAGTAGTCAGAAAAGTGATAGTGGTTGGGTTCAGTTTAGGTCAAAGTATATGACAGCTGAAGAGATAGAGAGTATTCTGAAGATGCAGCATGCGTCAACACACAGCAATGACCCATACATTGATGATTACTACCATCAGGCAAGTCTTGCCAAAAGGTCTGGGTCAAGATCAAAACACCATTTCTGCCCTTCGCAACTGAAGGAGCTTCCATCTCGATCTCGTAATAGTTCAGACCAACATTCCCATGTCCATGTCGATGCTCTTGGGAAGATTCCCATTCCTTCCATACGTTGTCCTCGCTCTCTCCGTGAAGTTGATCCTTCTGGTTATGGTAATGGAAGTTCTGAACATATCTTTGAGAGGCCTCTGGAGCAGGAACCTTTACTTGCAGCTAGGATCACTATTGAAGATTGCCTGGCTGTTCTTCTAGACGTAGAGGATATTGATCGGTTCTTGCTGTATAATCAACCCCAAGATGGTGGCAGCTATCTCAGGTGTAAACGGCAAGTTCTCCTGGAAGCTGTTGCTGCATCGCTTCAGCTTGTTGATCCCCTAGGCCCAAATGGTAAAACTGTTGGTCTGGCATCGAAGGATGACGTTTTCTTGAGGCTAGTTTCTCTTCCTAAAGGACAAAAACTGATCTCCAAGTTCCTTAAGCTTCTATTTCCTGGCAGCGAGCTCACTCGAATTGTTTGCATGGCCATATTCCGGCACTTGAGGTTTTTGTTTGGTGGCATTTCTCCTGATCCAGGAGCAGCTGAGACAACAGCGAATCTGGTGAAGACAGTTTCTACCTGTGTCAGTGTTATGGATCTCCATGCATTAAGTGCCTGTCTTGTTGCAGTTGTTTGTTCTACAGAACAGCCTCCTTTCCGACCTCTTGGCAGTCCTACTGGAGATGGGGCCTCCATTATCTTGAAGTCACTTCTTGAAAAGGCGACGCTATTAAACAATACCCAGGCTGCTGCTAACTGCAATTCCAATTTTGCTCTTTGGCAGGCTTCCTTTGATGATTTCTTCGAACTTCTTACCAAATATTGCCTGCGTAAATATGACACAATACTACAGTCAGTCTATGCAAAGACCCCATATAGTACTGAAGATAATGATTCAGAGATACGCGGAGCAACCAAATCTGAAATGCCTGTAGAGCTTTTACGTGCATGCCTCCCACATACTGATGATCGCCAGATGGAGCTCTTAAGACATTTTGGGCAGCAGCGCAATCCTGTTAGTTTAACAAATCCACATTCAGGAAGTGGCGGTCATATAAATTCAGAATCTGTGAGGAGTTGACAGAAGAAAGAACCAGAAAGTAGTGACGGGTGGTAGATCTTTATACAACCTTTACGCTTGGTGGTTGAGAATTGGAAGATACATGCATCCTCATATATATATTGGAGTTTAACAGCCGAGCTCTGTGTCTCAAGTTGTTTTCCTTTTGAGAATACTAGCTGAAATGCTCTTCTCCATGACTTTATAGCCATGCATAAATGTGTATCGTCGTGATGGAAAAAGTATTCATTGGCGATGATGACTGGAAGTGATTTACTTCTGGGGAGCGTTATTTTAATTGCTCTTTTGTTGTAACACGTGGGAGAGAATCTGAACCTTAGGGGGTTAGATTGTACAGTTTGTGGTCCTACAAAACCATCAAGAACTCTCATTTTCCTATGTGATGTTGATTATCGCCAAATATTGCTTTGGTGTAATTGTTCTTGCTAGTATCTGTATTTTTGTTGGACCTTACTTGCTATGTAGGGTTATTGTTTCAGAGATTTCAATAATTTTCTTTGGAGATACAAGAACTGTACAGGCTTCATGTTTCAATTTCTTCTGCAGTGTGTTCATAGAAGATTTAGGCTACATCAGACAAACTTGAATCAAACATGGTTGAAGTTTACTGCAATATGACTGTATGACTTCAATTCGTTTCTCAATTTGGTTTGGTAAAATTAATCATATTTCGGTGACTAAATTTGTCCGAAATTGGTGATAAATTTATCTAAAAGTAACATGACATTCATTAACTAAGTATATGTTATATTTAACATATGTAATAACTGAATTTTATTTTGCTGGATGAGGAAGAACCAAATGTATTATTAATTCTCTTAATGATGATTTAGAGAACTAACCTCTTATCGGACCTAGCAGCTACATGGATCTTGACCCTGAACCCGAACTCCGATCCGAAGCTTGTGCACTCGCTTAACTCAGCTTTACATGATCATCTTTCTTAACGGCCAAAACTTTCATTCCCTTTCAAAGCTTTCAGCTTTCTTGTTGCGTCGGTGGGATTAAGTAAGTCAGAGTTATTTCGTATCTTGTCCTTTATTTTGATTTCTGCTTACAATTTTATCACTACCCATTTTCTACTTGCTGGGTCTACGATGCCATGTTGATGAGAAAATTTTGGACTTGAAATCAAGTACGCACCTTTTCTCATGGTATTTGAAGGTTTGATCTTTGTGGGTTTTTTTTTTTCTGTTTACTTTCTGCGTAAATATGAGCATGCGATTTTGTAGTGCTTATGGGCTTAATGAATTTATATACTTGCTTGTTTTTCTCTCTCTTTTACTGTGTAATAACACTTTCGATGAATTGGTTGCGAGGTGAAGGGAGATGGAACTTCCTTTAGTGTTGCATGCTTGTGTATGGTCTATTTGTGCTGTCGGAAAGAAACCAGTAGGAAGGAAAAGAAAGACTGACTGTTTCTTTTCCTTTTTTTCCTTTCTTGATTTTGCTTCACTTGTTAAGGTTTAAAGAATCAGAACTCAGGGTAGAACTTCTTGTTTAGATTGGGATGGGGGATTGGGTTTGAAGGTTGTCAGAAGTGAGGATTGGTGTGTGTGTGTAAAGATGGTATAAATGAAAATGTTCCTGGTGCATTATTTGTTTACTGGAACTAAGCTCCAACGAAAAGGCTTGGATTATGCGTTCACTTTTCTTATTTAATCTATCTTTGTGAACTTTTGAGATCAGTTTTAAAGATTAGATGAGTTAAATTTTGATTTTAGAAGTGAATGCAGTATGTGTGGGTTGATGCAGTGGATTTAGAGGGAGATCAAACAGTAGAGAGCTCTACTGGAGAAGTATCATTTGTACACGAAGGCGAACCTATTATAGAACCACATGAGGGCATGGAATTTGAATCTGAAGATGCTGCCAAGATTTTCTATGATGAATACTCTAGGCAGGTAGGATTTGTCATGCGTGTGATGTCATGTCGTCGATCTGAAAGAGATGGAAGGATTCTTGCTCGCCGACTTGGCTGTAACAAGGAGGGTCATTGTGTTAGCATCAGAGGTAAATTTGGAAATGTTCGAAAGCCGAGGATGAGTACGAGAGAAGGGTGTAAGGCAATGATACATGTCAAATTTGATAAATCTGGGAAATGGGTGATAACAAAATTTGTAAAGGACCACAATCATCCTCTTGTTGTGGAACCACGGGAAGCACGTCAGACATTGGTGAGTTACTTGCTCTTCTTTTTATTAACTACTATGACGATATCCTTGCTATTGTTTTTAATACATTTAGATGATTCATTTGAGAGTTTTCCAGGATTAGTTTGATTGTGATTGTACTCATTTGACTTTGAAGGGAACTCAATTTTGTAATACTTCTCAAGATTAGTATGATAATGCTTTTAAGCAATATCGTAATTGGTTTTCAAGTGCAAAAACTGATTGTCAATTTACTTCCTTGCTCAGAAGTACTTGTATTGCTCTCTGGTTTTCTTAAAGCAAAATTTTTATCACAAGACAAGACTTATTTACAGCAAAAATTGAGAATGTTCCTTGTAAAAGGTTACAGTTGAGAAAGATGTTTAACACTTTACTGGTTACCACTTCCATTTGTTAGGAGCTCGACTGATTTTTTAAATGTTTTCATTTTTATCCAACTTATATGGTTATGGTATATGATGGTCTGTTTCTAGGCTTTAAACCAATAAGGAGAACATTTTCAAGATACCATTTAGTTTTGTCTCTGTGATTAACATTGTAGGATGAGAAGGACAAAAAAATTCAGGAATTAACTGCAGAGCTACGAAATAAGAAGCGGCTGTGTGCGACATATGAAGAGCAGCTATTGGCCTTCATGAAAATTGTTGAAGAGCATAGTGGACAGCTATCCAAGAAAGTTCAAAATGTAGTAAATAACTTGAGAGAATTCGAATCCATGGAGAATGAGCTGGTGAAGTTTAGTTGGTCTTAGTTCTTTGCTTGTATTGTTTGTTAATATGAAGTAGATCTGCAGTTCTTTGTTGCTGCTTTAACCTCTTGACTAGGCACACACGAGGGAAGAAACTTAGTAAACTTTTTAGGTTATAAATGTACAATTCTTTCCCTTGTGTCACAACTCACCGAGGACACGAGTGACTCTCTTATAACAATGTGTAAACTAAAGTTTAACAAGTTATTTATTACTTTGCCGCTATTACTCATCTGTTGGCTGAATAGGATTTTGCACCAACTTTTGTCTCTCTTGTTGTGTATCTTCAGTTTAAGTTTCAATTATGAAATTTAGAGATTCTTGAACTGAGTTATTTTACTTTCAGCAATTTGTTCAGAGTGCTTTTAAGTTGAAGATATCCCTTGAATAGTTCCCAAGTTGCTTGAAAATAATGCCACTCCTAAGAATTGCAGTCTAGTCAGCATTTTTGATATGATCAAAACCCATTTTCTCCCATCATGTTAAAAGCAATATTCGTATGAAACTTGTTCTTAATCCAACCTGAAAAGATGAATTGCAGGAACCTGGAAATACTTTCTTTGTTTGCAAGTGACGTTCGTGATGTGTTTTGGTCAGTAATTATGTTAATGGCACTAAGAAAAGCCAACGGCGATAACCGCAATGGTGAACACGAACAGACGTACGAATTTGTTGTCGTAGATCTCTGGAAATAATTAAGTTAAGAAAATAAATCCTGAGAGCTAAGTGTTCCTATAATGCCATTTTACCTGACAACGAAACAGAAAGGCTTCATCTCCATCTCTTTATGCTGATTGAAATATTATCATTACTCTTTCGAACTTCTTTATTTTGAACATAGGGAAGATATCATTTGATAGGCATAGCCTTTTATTAAAATTTCGTGATTATGAACATCTCATGAATCATTTAAGTCACAGTACTAAAAAAGGATAGAGGAGAAATTTACAAGTACTCGCAGGCTCTAAGATGCTCTTCTGTTGCAGTCAAGGTTGGAAGTTTCACCCTTGATGGTTCCGTAGAACTGCTGGATCTCTGTGGATTGAATATGATATATGGAATGTTCCTATTATCATTTTGTAAGCTATACAAAAGTTGGCCAGTTGCATAGCTTCCAAGAAGCTGGTATGATCTCTCTGATTGGTCCATTGCCAAGCACATATCATCGGCACCTGAAATTGTTTCTCACAAAATCAAATTAGAAAAACCATAACTATACGTGATGACCCACTTCTCTATCTGCACTAACTTGTGCAGTTAATTTAAGCTCATCAGGGTCAAGGACAAGCAACTCACAAGCTGCAAGTTCCAGTTGAGTGTTGTAAATGAAACTGAGAGTATCAGAAATCTCCTGTTCAAATTGAAGAAAAGGTCCACTCTCAAACTTCATCTTCCTAAGCTTGCACAGACCTCCTAACTCCATCATTGCCCCTTTATGGTTCTGCACACACACAGGTCACGTATTGCACCAAACTAGATATATCAGGTTTCACCTTCTAAGAATGTGATTACTGAAACAATACAACTCACCTGGTTAAAGAGGTGATAGAATCCCACCGAGCATTGAAGAATCCCATGAAGAAGAGTTCTTGTGGGTTCTTCAGCTTTGAACCACATAGTTTCAAGAAGGTCATGACACTTGTAGTATTCTCTCTTATTGAACAAAGCAACTGCTTCATTGAAGCTGGCATTCCTTTCATTATCATCGTAGTTATCATCATCATCATCAATTCTAGGATTATACCGGTATGCGACACAAAAGGAGTTGGAACTAGTAATTTGATTTAAAGAAGAGATGATAAGTAGAGATTTTTGTTTAACGTTGGTGTAGTAATAATTTGAAAGAAAAGAGAACGTTGTCGATTTGGTAGTGACAAGATATGGAGGAAACAATTTTAGAGCAGTTGCCATTTTCAACTTCGTTACAGCTTTCTGATTCTCCCCAACATTTACTTCTTCTGTGATATTGCTCGAGTGGTTTATGTTACTTTGGCTTAGCATGTTCATTTATGTGGTCAATATTTCTGGATTATTCAATATATTTGTGGTTAATATTAAAGACTCTTTATATCTACTACTGCTGCTCCATCTGAAGTAGACTTAAACTCTTGTCAAAACATAATATAGGAGATAAATATTTAACGAGTGTATTATAGTATAATATAAATGTATAGAATTAGACCAATTATGCAATAACATTGTCATGTAAATTGTTTTTCAGATGTGGCATCAACCTTTTACAGCATATGTTCTTTACGGCTGGGCACTGTTGGAGAATCCCGATTAGTTAGGAGAAGATTATACCTTATTGATTCTATCCTTGTACAAAGCTGTATTATAGGCTTGTAATTAGGGCCTTAAGTCTATTTAATTATCTTTTCTGTATTGTAAGATTACAAAATATAGATCAATGTTTTCATCCCAGAATTCTTATATTGTTAACATGGTATCAGAGCGGGTTTCGATTCAATAAAGAATTGGTTACCTTGCTCATCATCTACCGATGGCCTCACCCACGAAACAGAGCCAGATGCCGGTAGATTTTCTCGCCCAAGTGGCAGAACTCCTCCGGCAAAAACAACCTGAACCAACCACCGGAACCACCATCAACATCAAACTCAATGACAACAATTATGCAATTTGGTCGAGAACAGTCCAATTGGTACTACTTGGCCGAGGAAGAACAGGATACATTACCGGGAAGACGGTGTCTCCTAATCTAGACGATGCTGGATACGAAGCTTGGGAACAGACGGACGGTTCTGTTCGAAGCCTCATCCTCAACTCAATGGAACCCGAGATCGCTGCACAATTCATTCTTTGCACCAACGCGAAGGAATTATGGGACGAAATCGCAGCCACCTATCACGACGGGGGTGATAAGCTGCGATTATACGAACTCAAACAACGGGCATATCAAATGAATCAAGCTGATATGTCAGTAGATCAGTACTATCGGACCGTCCAAGGGATCTGGAGGGAAATCGATTTCAGGCAACCCCAATCGATGAAATGCCCAGACGATCGGAAAACCTACAACTTAGAGAAACAAGAAGATCGGGTTTTTGCATTCCTGTGGGGACTCGACGGGAAATTTGACCCCATCAAACGCGATCTCCTCAAAGCCCAGGAACCCCCCACTCTGGAAGAGGCCTATAACGCTGTTCGGCGAGAAGACCGCCGACTTGCGGCAATGACCGACCAGCCTCCCGGCGGTGTTGGAGTGGTTGCAAAGATGCGGTCCGAACTTGGCTCTTCATCCCGCGACGGCAAATCGAGAAAGCACGGCACCGGACCAAACCAAAAATGCACGGTATGTGGAGGGACAAAGCACACGAAAGAAACTTGCTTTCAGGTGGTCGGATACCCAGAGTGGTGGGCTGAATACCAGGCGAAGAAGAAGGGAAATGGCTCCACCGGCGGCGGTCCATCTTGGCCACCAGCCAGCAAGGTTAGTCTTGCGACAGGGAGCCCAGAGAGCAGGGGGGCTCACGGAGAACAGGTGGCAGTCACCAAAGCCGAGACCGGCGCCACCAACAGCGGAGGACATGGCGGTGGCGGCGGCGCCGAAACTGGTAAGGAAATAGGGGCAGAAACCCCAAACGTCTCAGGTAACGATGAAGCTCTCCCAACCCTTATTAAAAATTGTGGGCTAATGGAAAATGGGTTGGAAAGTGATAAAACAGGGGCTGGGCTTGGAGGACCATGTGGGCCTAACAAAATTGGGATGGGAAAAATATGTGTACAAGCTCATCAACTAAGCCCAGAAATGGAATGGCTCATTGATTCTGGAGCCACCGATCACATGACGAATGAGACTCATGATATACGGATCTCTACCACCCCTCGAAAAACAGCAGTGATAAATGCTAATGGCCTAGCCTATCCGGTTATCGGAGCGGGGCACGTTACCTTATCAGAAAAATTAAACCTGTCTCACTGTCTAGTTGTGCCTTCTCTAACTACTAAATTGCTCTCTGTCAGTCAAATCACTAAAGAGCTGAATTGTACAGTGCTGATGTTTCCTTCTTTTTGTCTCTTACAGGATATTCGTACGGGGGCGATAATTGGGCGTGGTACTGAGAGAGATGGGTTGTACTACATCAGGGA
>JAOSBL010000003.1:2191405-2203005 GCA_027568915.1 Erythroxylum roraimae | reverse complement strand
TTTGACAAGAATCCATCTGAAACTATGCAAGTCACTGGTGGAACATTGGAAGAACTGCTGTCATTGAGTTTTGAGATAAGATCACTAAACGGTGCAAGGTAGTCCCCCTCCACTATGGACTTACAGAGTAGCCCCAGATGCGGGCCGACAAGAGTATCTGTCGGAGGAAGGCCATCTGGAATGAATTCAAAGCGGAAATCCGGCAAGCCATCCATGGAGTTTGCACCTCTTGATTCAAGTAAGCATCTATAATTAATCTCAAAGTGCACAAATGTTATGTGAAAACCTTTGTAGTGAATTATCTTTGCGAGCTTTAGCATTGCTTTTATGTGACTCTGAGCTGGGTATGGGATGAAAACTGCATGAGGTTTGTTTTGACGTGCAATAAATTCAGTACCCATCTCTGGACCTAGAGCTACACTTAATGTGTTTCACAATGTATAGTTCTGCTTTATAGGTATTAGAATTTGGTTTCTACACGGGAGTTCTCGCCAAGAGTGGCATCTTATATTTGTTTGTATACGGCAGTGCAGGGACAGGCAACCAATGGCAGAAATTATCCATTTCCCTATCAAGACGACTAGTAATTTTCTATAATAAAGTAACATAATCGTTAGGTTGGTCAGATATTATTGCTAGTAGAAAGCAGTCACTATTATTTTATTGTGTAATGAGCAAATCTTTGACCAAATGCAATAATCATTAAATCACTTCATAATATAAGAGAAGTCTGGATTAATTGAAAAGTCATTAAAAAATAGAAATGACAATCTATCGAGTTGCTAAGTTTAAAGGAAGCTCGAATAATCCAAACTTAACCAAAACATACCCAATTAACTTCATTAGAAATGCAAGTTTTTAGTCAGCAATATATCTCAGACCAGGCTTGCTAAAGCATTTTCGTCTTTCATCCTCGTGGGAGTTGAATTCACGACCGCATTGCAAATAATACGATGAAGTGTGCAGCATATGATTATTACAAGGGTCCCAACTGTCTAATAAATGATGAGTTTGAGCCTCGCTGAAGGTAGAGGGGGGCAGGGTTGTGTACTTAACCATTCCTATCGAACCTTTGAAGAAAGTAAATGTTGTCATTTTCATTCAAACACTCATTAATTATCCTTCTAATGATTTTTATTACAACATATTTCCTTAAGGAAAACATTGGCCGTAATGCTTTACAAATAGGAAAGAATACGAGTTCATTAGCAAAAGAAGTGTTGATTTATACTCCACAATCGATAGATTGTAGTTTAGTAACAAAATAATTGAAAGATATTTTTATCTTATATATATATATAACAAAATTCATGAAATAAATATACATTGCAAATAAAATTATAATGAGATTATAATTATGAGATTTACATTGTGTTCATTTATTACCTCTAAATTATTTTTAGTCATTGTTCTATTAAGAATTTATTAGCTCAAAGATTATGTTTAAAGATTTTGATGATAACTTTATAATATTTTAAAATTTAAATTGGATTTATTTCTTTATATAGGCAATGGTATAATTTTCAAAAGAAAATAAAATCATAGGATAATTGTTTATTTTCTTGTAGGAACCTTCTTTATGAACTTACCTAATTAGAAATAATTCAATGAAATCTGGAAAGGATCTTACTAATTCAAATAATTAACTCCAGAAGCCTTGACAGAACGTTCTTTTTAGTGACTGAATATCGAAGATTTCGGTAGAAATGATATCGTAAATTAAGTAACAGCTAGTTAAGGAAAATGTTTACTTAAGAAAGAATCACTGTATTTACGAATGACAACAGACTTGCAAATACCTTAGCAGCATCAATATTCTTGAAAGTCATATCAAACTCTTTGTGCCTTAGAAAGTAAAATCACTCTAGTACAGAAACTGTTAAATCATATATGTATTTCTTGTTGAGAGCTTGTAAAGGTTTGTTAAACACTAAGAGTGTGAAAGGTTAAAGAACCTTGAAAAATACGTACTTGTAAGCTTGGAGAGACTCATCAAATTTACTACTTGATTTTTATAGTGAAATATTTAAGTTTGAATATTTGGAGACTGAATGTAGACTTGGGTTGTAAGCCAAACCATAAATCAACTATGTCATTCTTTTTCTCTTCCTCATTTTTAAATTTTCACAATATAAGTTTGTGTTTTCAAGAGGCTCCTTCAGTTTTTATATCGCAAAAGGTTCCTTTTATTTTGATCGTTAACAGACTCCTATCGATTAAAAGGCTCTTTTCGTTTTGAGCATTAACAGGCTCATATCGACTAACAAGCTCCTTTCTTTTTAAGCACTAATAAGTTCCGATCAATTAATAGACTCCTTTCTTTTTGAGCGCTACCAGGCTCCTTTCGATTGACAGGCTTCTTTCATTTTTAAACAATTAATAGGATCCTTTTGTTTTCAACGTTAATATGATCTTTTCGAAAATTGATAGGACATTTCTATTTATAGACTTATTTTGTTTAGGAGGATATTATCAATTTGAAAGTAGCTTGCAAATTTTTTTACACACAATTCACTCCCCTTTTGCGTGTGTTTGCTTTATCAAAATTGATATTAATAGAACATAAAAAAAATTAGGACATGTTATGTTTTTCTTTATGAAAGAAGTAATCGATCTTATAGATTAAAGAATGGAAATACTTAAATAAATACATGTGTACTTGTTAGAGAATAAGTTTACTGAACTAACCTTATATAAAAAATATATTTGGAACATTACTTGTACGCTTATGAAAATTCTCATTATAATGATTGTATAAGTGATTATTTTACTTTATATCTCCAAAGTTGTCTCATAGATAGATTATTTTATTTTAATATTACTTATGACATATCCTAGTCAAGGATATCTCAGTTATATTGAATGGATATAACATGAACTATATAGAGGTAATTAAGAAATCAATATAGGATTCATCACCATATAGTAATTAGGGAGAATATTTCGTTGTTCTCAATTAGAATTGATTTGGAAAATCCTTAGCCAAGATAGAATGATGTTTTGTAAATAGTTTACAAATGTCATTAATTTAAACAATTGTTGATGGTGGAGAATTAATATGATTAGACTCAAATAGAGTAGACATTAATTTCATATTTTATGTCTTATCAGAACATTTCACGTTGAAAGATGTACAAAAAGGTTAGTCAAAATTACTTGATATTTTTAAATATTTGGGTGGTCATGATGCATTGCTAGATACCAATCATGATCTATAGATATAAATTATTTAATAAAAAATTAAAGATAAATTAATAGAGTTTAATTTATCTAATCTTAAATATAATTTAGTGTTATAATTTATATCTATTGCCAATATATTTGAGACTTAATATGTCATATATAAAAAACATGTTGAAGAGAGAAAAGATATTTTAATCAAGTCAGATTTAATTGTAAAGTGAGAAACTTTAGGATTAAATATAAAATATTTAATAAATAAATATCTATATGAGATATTAGATCTTGATATTTAATTATAATTACTTGTAATTATAATTAAAGTTTAATTGAAAATAAGAATGTAATTTTAATTAAATTACTAAAATGTCAAAAACCTATTATAAATAGGCTTAAGCTTTAAAGGAGCTAGCATTCTTTATCTAATCCTCCTTACAATAACTACAAAATTCTCTCAACTCATTCTGTGAAAATCGTTAGAGATCGGATACTTGTGCAACTATGGTAGTTGAAATGAGTTGATTTTAAAAAAGTTCTAGTGATACGGCAAAAAATGATCAAGTTTCCGAGGAATAATATAGGAATTCATACTTTATTAGAATTTATGTATTAATCATTTTATATAATTTAAAATAATCTTGACTTTCAAAATATTAATTACAAAAAAGTTTTGTAATTATTACACTACACACTAGATCGGCTCCCACCTTAATTTTTCAACAAGAAGGACTTTTGGAACTAATACATAAAAGACAATCTTTTCATTTTTTTTAATGTAGGCTAAATTATATTTATTCTTTCTGTCTCTGGTTTGACTTTCAGAAAACTTACTTCTAAAAACTTTCTCTGTCTTTTTTTTTTTAATTTGTTAAACTGGACGCAAGTTACAATTTCAACCGTTTTTGCGGTGACGTTCAACCTAGGCACCTCGACAAGAAGAGTTGAACAGAAGGTTGAACACAAGAAACTTTTTTGGTAAATTGATCCTTTTGAAAATCTGAAAGGATGTAGTTTCGTAAAAATTTGATTCTACCACAGTTGCTTTGAATTGTATATGTGGTTGCTTGATATAAAGCAACTGTATTAGTAATAGATAAAATTTTTAGCACAAACAAAAATAGAACAATTAAACGCAAAATAAACAAATCAACATCTGAGATTTGGTAACACAGATCGGCACACATTGTCTATGTCCGCGGAGCCCTCATCCAGCTTAATCACTTTTATCAAAGAACAACAATAATTTTACTCAAGGCATTACAAGGCTGACTCATCCTACCCTTTGACACTACCTCTCATCCTCACAACTCGTAAAAGTATTTCACTCCCAATAATACGACCATCTCGTGCTGACCTTAACAGATAATTTTCACAACAACGTTTGACAATAAAGATAAGAATTAAACAACTTAAGTGATGTAAACAATAAAGGCATAAACAACGACAACACTTGAGATAAAAAACAACAACCCTAACAATATAGCTTCATCAATGAAAGAATAGGAAGTTGTCCACCAAGAAATATGTTATAAAGCTTCGATATTGACACTGAAACATCCCACGCACAATAGCCACAAAAACTATAAAAAAAAAATTCATCACCGAAACGTTAAACCAATGGAGCTGCAAAATACTCAAAAACTACTGGAGATTTTCACTACAAAACAACAACAAAGATAACCCAAAAAATCACATAACCTATGGGAAAAACGCAACTGCCAAATATGGATGATATCCTCGTGAAATCAGTTGTAAAAGATAATCTAAGATTTTCTAAAAATTCCAGTTGCCAAGTCATAATATGCATGTTGTTTTTCACCCAAAAACAACAACAATACAACCCCAAAAATCACGTAAAACACATCAAGAATGCAGCTGCGAAATAGTAAATAGAATTTCCAAAAATCTAGTTACTTTAAATAGTCAATATGCCCAAAATTGGTTGTAAAAAAGAATCCAAAAATTACCAAAACTCTATATCTTATCTTAAACAAGATATAATGATTTGATTCCAATTAAATCATATCGTGACTATGATTTTTATTCCAAAAAAATATCATCTTCAAAAAGTCTCACATAAAATAGATAACTTAGTAGTCAAATTCCAAAGATGTACATCTTTCCAATTACAAATAATGTTCAAAAATTAATTAATAGGATAACTTAGCACATATCTTAACACCTTTTATCTTTGTTTTCCAGGAAAGAGACATATTAGATTAAAAAAAGTTACATAAAAACTTTTAAACTCTTTTTTCTAATCTCAAAAGGATATATTATTTTAAGGACTTATTTTTTTCTAAATTCTGAAGCTAAACAGTTTAGGGTGCGCTTGGTTCATGGTTTGGAAGACATCAATGAGTTTTTAAATGAAAAACGTCGGTTAGTTATATATTATTATTGCATGAACAGTATTTTAATATCTGAATTTTGAGGAATACTCCATACTCCTAAATATGAGAGGAATAAAATTCATTCCCTACGGACGTGACAGTGTCTATCACGTGACAGTGTCTATCACACCTGTGAGTCACGCCTGTGAGAAGAGTGTCATGGGTGTGACACTCACTTTCACGCCCATGACACATTTTTTCCTTTTTTTTAATAAAAAGATATAATTATTTAAATATAACTAATTAGAATATATTAAAATTAATATAATTAATTAGAATATATTAAATTTTTATATAATGATTTAACAATTTTTTAGCAAAACAATATAATTAATTGTAATATATTAAATTTTGATATAAAAATTTAATAGTTTTTTTCTTTTTTAGCAATATATTAACATTAAATATAATTAATTAGAATATATTAAAATTTGATATAAAATTTGAATTTTTTTAGCAAAAGAATATAAAAATATCGTTAATTAGAATATATTAAAATTTGATGTAAAATAAAAAATTAACAAATTTTTATTTTTTCTTTTTTAGCAAAACAATATAATTAATTAGAATATATTAAATATTAATATAAAATTTAACAATTTTTTCTTTTTTCTTTTTTAGCAAAACAATATAAAAATATAATTAATTAAAATATATTAAATTTTGATTAAAAATTTAACAATTATTTTATTTTTTTCCTTTTTTAGCAAAACCATATAATTAATTAGAATATATTAAATTTTGATTAAAAATGTAACAATTTTTTTATTTTTTCCTCTTTTAGCAATATCTTAACATTAAATATAATTAATTAGAATATATTAAAAATTGAATAAAAATTTAACAAATTTTTATTTTTTCTTTTTTAGCAAAACAATATAAAATATAATTAATTAGAATATATTAAAAGTTGACGTAAAACAAGAATTTAACAAATTTTTATTTTTTTATTTTAACAAAATAATATAATTAATTAGAATATATTAAATTTAATATAATTAATTAGAGTGTATTAAAACTTGGTATAAAATTTTGAATTTTTTTCCTTTTTAGCAAAACAATATAATTAATTAAATAGCTTTAATTAAAATATATTAAAATTTGATATAAAAAATTTTATTTCTTAGTTCTTACCGACTATCATAATTACAATTGTACTCATTGTCGTTTATCTTCAAAAAATTTTAGCCTTTTTTTTTTCTAAATTCTGAACAGCTTACTCTATCCAATTATACCCTAAACTTATCCTCACATCTTTCCAGCCGCTTTAGTGTAACTTCCATTGAAAGATGAAAGATCCCAAATCTTCCAATTCCCATCAGACCATTGGCCCTCAAATCCTCTGTCCTCCTTCCTTTGTCCCTACTATGTGCCCTTTACATCTATTCGTATGGCTCAGATGCAAAGGGCATATGGCTCAGATGTAAAGGGCACAAGGTAGAGATAGAGGAAGGAGGTAGAGGATCAGCCCCCCAGACCATTGACGTCACGATCAAGGTTTCAATTCACGCTACAGTTTTGAAGTCTTGGCAATTGTCGCGGCTCAATTATTGAGGTTTATTTGGATCTATTATTGTTATTTTATTTAAGCTACATTGCACATAACTCACATTTCACAATGTTTCAGGAATAAGAATAATGCATATACAAAGATCTTGCAGGGATCTTATGCCATATAAAAAAATTTACAGAACTGTCACGGAATATAATTTCTTTATAATTAATGTTCTAGATAGTCAAACAGAGGCGATGATGGTGGCTAATTTGATAATAAAGTTTAAGGATTCTTACAAATAAATTAGTTTACAATTACTAATCATCTTATTAACATAAAGTAAGAATTAAGAATTGAGTAAATGGCACAAAATATCTATTCGATATAAATGTATCACCTAATTTATTTAATATATTTTAGATGATATATATTTAATATAATTAATACAACTTCAACTATATAATTTTTAATCAAATTTTATATAAAAATATCGAAAAATTTTATTTTTTATAGGATAAAAAATTATCTATGAATATATTTCTCGCTTCTTTTATAATTTTAAAAACTCATACTATAATTAAAATGTTTAAGTTTATTATTAATAACTTCTAAACTTGATTATCTCTAATTTCTCGTCATTAAGATGCAAAAGTACTAGTTGTTTTCAAGTCTTGTTCAGGAATGATACAATCCACCTTTTCATACTTCTTTCCCTAAAGCTCCAGAACCACGAAAACATTTATAATCTTCTAGAAGGACGTGACTTGCCGTAGATGAAGATAAGCTCCAAGCTTTAATGAACAATGTAAATGTTTGGTGCCTAAAATAATTTCGTCTTGTCGTGATTTGAATGTAGGAGATAGACACCACGCTCGAAAGCAGCTAGCTAGTGACGCCCGTGTCCACATGTCCATTATCTTTTTAGCTGGTAGCGATAATTTGGGATACATTTTCTAGAAACCGTCAAGAACCAGACAAGCAGAATCTTACAGACTCGCAAAATCTTCAACACATACTCCAAATTGTCAAATAGTTTTTTTTGTGAGTCCAACATGGCAACTAAGAGCATCTCGAAACATAAGTCACTAGTGTCTTATTCTTCTTGTCATTTGTTTATGGTCGTTTTCAAAATTAATTGCCCATGGACGAGATAAGGAGTGTTACAAGTGAGTGAATACGCTCCTCGGCCAAGCCTTAATCATCTTACCGTGGGACCTCGATATTGACTCCATTGTACTTCTTCATTTTATGGGAGTATCGCCCAAGAGGACAAGTACGCAAGTGTTTCAATTGAAAATTTCTTGAATTCATCATTAATTTACTATTTAGAATAAGATAGATCCAGAATTTTGATCGAGTAAATGTACTTTACACGTGTATGAAGTCTGGCTAGATTAAAATAATTATATTTTTTAAGTTAAAAGTGTATTTTGAATTATAACAATTTTAACAAAATATAAAATATACCATAATATTTTGAAAATTTACAAAACAGTTCCTAATTAAATAGAAAACTTAATAAAGTGTTACGTCAATATTAATATGATATTATTTTTTATTTGAAAATTCCAAAAGGATGTTTCGCAAAAATCTAGTTCAGCCACTATTGTTTTGAAATATATATGTGGTTGCTTGATATAAAGCAATTGAGTCAGTAACTGTAAATTTTCTAACACAAACGAAAACTAAAAAGTTAAAAATAAAATAAACAAATCAACACCCGAAATTTGTTAACGATGTTTGACACACCTTGCTTACGTCTATGAGGATCTCATCCAGTTTAATACTTTCACTAATGACGATAGTTTTATACAAAGTTTTATTGAGTTAACTCATTCAACCCTTGACACTATCCCTCGTTCTCATAACTTGTGAAATTAAATCACACCCAATAGCACGATCGCCTTGTACTAACCTCAATCGAGGATTTTTTCAACAATATTTAATAATAAAAGGATGAAAATAAAATAACTCAAGTGATAGAAATAATAATGAACATAAACAAAGACAACACTTTAGATAAAAAAATAACTCCCTAACTATGTCACTTTATCAACGAAAGCACGGGAAGTTATCCACAAAGAATGCTGCTGTAGTCTTTCGATATTATCATCGGAACACCTCACACACAGCAGCTGAAAAATCACCAATAAACATGAACGTTTCTTCACTGAAACGTTACAAACATCAAAGTTACAAAATCCATGACACCTATTGAAATTTTACGCACGCCACCACCACTATCGACAGCAACTAAAAGCACACCTGATTAACACTCAATCAGCCTAACAATAAACACACCATCGACCACAAGTGACAACTTTAACAATAACGAAAACTTGTGAATTTTTTGAACCCCATTAATCAGAAGCAGGAGCCACAATTAACAAACCATAAAAACGATTAACATCCACCAAAGATTCATGCAAAACACAAGATAAAACCAGCTACCAAAATTGCCCTCAATAGTTGTTCAAAACAGAAGAAAAAACGTAGTTGCCAAAATCACACAAAATCGATAATTACACAACCCACAAAAGTCACTTAACTATTGACCAAAAATTTAACTCCACATCATAATCATATCCTATAAAATCAGCTACAAAATATGTTAAGTTTTCATTTTTGAGCTAATTTTGTATATAAATCTTTTTAATGTGTTGAAATTATTGTTCAAAATTAATAGACTTGTTTCTTAATTGTTCTCAGTTGATTTTCAACACTTGAAAGATGAAATTGAATCAAAAAGATTAAGGAAAGTTAAAATAATTCGAATTCCCAAGACTGGCAGAAAATTAAGTGACTAAACGTGGGCACGTACAAGGAAAAAGAACATATGCAGAATTTGTTTTTGAAATCAGATTTGATCCACCTAAGATCTTCATGATCTTGAGAATCAAATTGCTACCTTATTGAGGGGGATCTACAATCTGAAGATAGGGAAAGAATATCTATTAAAGATAACGAAAAAGGAGGGAAGAGAGGGCATTGAAAAAGCATAAAAGAAGACATTTTACTGTTCACGTTAGGCAAGATTAGGAGCAGTTTACGTTTCTGCAGAATTTTTCTAATTTTGCTAGGAGTTTTTCAGATTTTTTTAGGGAAAGACCAGGGATGGAGACTTTATATATTTTTATTTCTTTGTTGATTTTCACTTTCGTTATGATTAGCTAAATCATTTTCTTGGTTGAAGGAAACTGTGTTATCACCTATTATGTGTGAGATTTCCAAATGAAGTTTGTTTCATTGATGAATATTGAGTGTCTTCCGAATTGTTTTTACAATTGAATTGGTTGATTTCTACGATGCGCAACTAGGAATTGATTCGTTTAATAGCCAGATTAGCAGGATATGGCGTTTAGTTTTGCTAATCATAAGTGGCAGTTAGGATTACCATCTTTACGTTAGAGTTGGAAATTCTAAGAAGATATTTAGCTTGATTAAATGCATGTCGTACATGTGTTGTCTTGTTCATTGGTTTCTTAGTTCTTAAAGCTATTAATCAATTAAACTTAAGATCGTATCTAAGTTGATGACTAATAAGAATGTTTAGAATACATGTTTCTACTCATTTAAATTTAAGAGAAAACATCACCCAATAAATGTTTGTTGATGGACTGAATTTTATATCAAGGATCCATATTAGTGTGATAATGTCGGTGACCCGAAACCAAGGTTTGTTTACTAAATTTTCATATTTGTTTAGTTTTGTTAATTTTCAATTTTGTCATCTTTTTCTAAAATTTTGGTGAATTAACCCCCCCATTTGTTTTAGTTTTAAACTCGTATAACCTTTGCCGTTAAAAGTTTCTCGTGAGAACGATCCCTACTTTTCATTACTACATTAATTTGTATTGTAAGAAGTTGGTTTCTTTTTAAATTTAGTTGTAGACGATAACAGTACCAAATTTTGATAATTCCCCCATACCAAACCTTTGCTCGCCCTTAAGCAAATATACTAAACCACTACACTCTATCAATTCGTCCTGCGTAAGATTAAGTGCACACAATCCGCTAACTTGGGCCAACAAGACTTAGGTTGCAACATACATCATAATCACGTTTCACCGATACAAATAAACAAAGTCAAAGTAAGACATTCTTGTTCAAAGCAAATATGAAACCAAGGTAAATGCTTCTCACAGATTTCTCTCTTACGCTCAAGTGTTTAAGGTCAAAGTGTTTGTCTCAAATCTTCCTATAACAGATTACACTACTATATGCTTGCAAATTCATCAGTTATCATTCATTCGAATTACATGAGCTCATAGATCATAAGGACTTTATTATGGGTTGTAATGGGGCTAAGTTCAAAGGTAAGGTAAAAATGACAAATGGTTAATAACAAGCATTCATAAAGTATCAAGTAAAAGGGACATTCAAATTCAAATTCAAATTCTGAGATAAACACATGAATACAAAGGACTACAATTACTCATACTAACTAATGTTACTATGCTTTATTCTTATTCTTTTTTTTTCTTTCTTCTTTCTTTCTTTTCCTTTTTCCCTTTTCTCTTTTTTTTTTTACT
>JAOSBL010000003.1:2054175-2065583 GCA_027568915.1 Erythroxylum roraimae | reverse complement strand
TTTTTTTTTACCCCCCCCCCCCCCCCCCCCTCTAAAAAATTGTTTTAGTTTTAACTCGTAAAACACTTACGAATAGATTCCTCGTGGGAACGATCTCAACTCTTCACTAACTATATATATTATTATTAGAGTTGGTATTAATTTGATTACAGGCAACAACATTACCACTTTCTAATCTTTCATCAAGAGAATATATAAGTTATAAGATTATCTCTTTCATCTCGTTGCCCTGTAACAATGGTTGTTAATACTAAAGTCATTAATGTAATTTAAGTGGTCCCCTAGGTTTGCCAACTCTATCTCCTTGCTCCTCCCAAAAGATAATTGCATAGTTACACCAACTTGGATGATTCATATAGGAGAAAGAATGGTTTATCCTATTTCTCCATAAGCATCCACATAATTGACATCTTTATAATGGTAAAGGCAAGCTTTATGTTCATGCATATATCAGAAGAATGTCTATACATACCACAATGATAACATACCTCCTTATATGTTGTGTCATTATCTATTAACGTCTTTATCTATTTCAAAAGATTATTAATTTGTGTTGCTAGCTTTGAAAATATATGATTTTGTTACCAAACCTAAGATGCTACATAGAAGATAACTAATTATACATAAACATAGCAAAATAAAAATGAAATAAAATAAAATAATAAAAACTAGGATTAAAAAAATAGCAATCGAATAATCTTGGACAATAACCCCAAAAACTTGATCAAATCTTATTTGTTAGTGCATAGGATTGTAACAAGTCATTATAACTATAGTACTATAGAGTATTGATTCCATATGGGCCATATTACTATATCTATTATTCCTAAACAAACAAAGAAATTACAATAAATAAGAATTAAGAAATAATTAAATTGCTAAAACTATTGAAAGCAAGATAAATCAACAAAGATAAATCAATAAAGTAAATTTTAGGGCTTTAGGGTTCACTTATATGGAATTTCGATTATCATGCAAGATTATTTATCTAAGTTGAAATAACAATTGACTTAAAGTATCTATGCCCTCTCTTGAGGCACACAGTTATATTCAATTAGGCAACTATCACCTCTTGGTGCACAATTCAACCTAATCAAATTCATTTGATATAGCTAATCTATTTAGTTCTCACAAGTATAGGGTGCTTCCATTTTTTAGCACTAAAGTGTATGTTCTCTTAGTTCACTTATCATATTTTACCTCTCGTTCCTTCATGCAATCTGTAAGATTGAATCTATAATGATCAAATATATTCTCAACAATTAAAAAAAAGAATAAATCTAACTAAACGAATATCAAATTATACATTAGTAATCAAGAGATCCATCACAAGCTACATCCGTATACCTAAAGAATGATTTAACTATTAAACATAATGAAAGTAAAACAAAAAATAAAATACTCTTAACATAAAAGAAATAAAGGGAATAATAAACTAGAAAAGTTGTTACAGACTCCTGTAATTTCGCTTTAAATACCTCTTGATTCTAAGAAACCTAATGCTACAAAGCTTTTAACAAAGGAGGTTATCACCAGCATGCAAAGTCCTCTACAAAGAACCATATAATAAGAGCATTTATAAGCTAGGGTTGCATAAAAGAGTTCTAAAAGGATGAGGCGACAGCGAGAGACAAGCGGTAGGCGAGCGATGTAGAAGGTGTTAGCGAGAGCGTTAGGCGAGTTAGTGACTGGCGTGACTTGCTCCAGAACTTTGAGGATTTTTGGCTGGGCGAAGCTTCCATGGCATCTCCTCCTGCACACGCCCCCTTGGTCCCCAAGCCTCCCGAAATCTCTACCCAAAACCTACCCCAAATCCAAAATTCCAGCCCCAATCTCCCAGCACCCTTGCCACCCACTCTTGTCCCCAAACCCCCCTCTTCAAATCAGCCATCCCAAAGAACCCTAGACGTCGACGCCTGTGTTTTGTCTCAAAAATTAGCTGCGGCAAACCCTACTGTTCAGGGATTACCCAAAACATAGAAAGCTGTTGTTTCAATGGGGAACACACTTCGACTGACACAGCGCTTACATATTACCCATCGGAGACCAAGGAAAACCAAATCTTTGTGATAACCCCCCCTAGTTGGCGAAACAAGGAGCTGCCAATTTCCGGTTGGCACTTATTGGCTTTTTCATAGGTAAGAGACCAGCCTTCCCAGTAGTTCAACGTGCTTTGAATAAATCCTGGATTGAGTTTGGGTTGAAAGAAATTTTGATTACAAGTTTCGATAATGTTCTGTTTAAGTTTGAATCTGAAGTAGGAGTGATGTCGGTTCTAGAAAAGGGCCTTTGGCACATCCAAGGTAAACCCCTATTTCTGAAGAAATGGAGTTTGAATGGAGGAGAATAGGAGGTCGTGTGGAAAGCTCCAGTGTGGGCAAAATTTTTTAATATTCCTGTTGAGTACTGGACCACTGAAGGTCTAGGTCGTATTGCAAGTGTGGTTGGGAACCCACTACTAATGGATTCTCCAACTGCTCGGATGGCACGGATAATGTATGCTAGGATGTGTGTTGAAATGGACCTTAAAACTCATTGGCCTACTTCATTTCAACTAGCAACGTATACTGAGGATGGTGCGAGAACTTTTAAAGAAATTAGAATTGAATATGAATGGAAACTTGAGCTGGTCACTAAGAAAAAAGAATGGGTACCGACAAGGAGGGTTTTCAAGACTGGTGAGTACCATGAATTGGGCTAAGGGAAAGAGGCTCAACCAATTAACCAAGAGCAATAAGGTGAGGAGTTACCATCTACAAGCCAACCCACCCAAAAGGACATGGAGGCATCTGTCTCCCCAGGCAAAGGCTTAGGCCCATTGTTGATGGAACATATAGTTGGAATGAATAAGTTGATGGAACAGTTCTCCACTACTGCTGGCAGCCCTAATACACATGGTCAGGCAAAGCTAGACTACGAAGCTCCAGTTGGAAACCTTGAGGATCCACAGGTCATTGCCACAAGTCAAGTAGGTACAAACTATTTCTCTCCTTTATCTGAATTGATTCCTGATAGTCCCGGAATTGAAGGGGGCAGAGGGGGACTCTACTGTGAGAAAAGGTCGGAAACCTAGGAAAAAGCAAAAGTAGGTGTTGCTTTAGTTTGAAATAAATGGATTTAGTCTTTTGGAATGTTAGGGGGCTTAATAACTCCAAAAAACAGTTAGCTTTACGAGCTTGGCTTAAGAGAGTGTCAGTGCATTTTGTGTGCTTACTAGAATCGAGGATTAGGTCTCCCTCCTTTTTGAATACTGCTTGCTCCTATTTGTCCCCTATGTGGCCTTTTTATAGCAATATAGACAATGCCTTAAATGCCAGAATAGTGATAGCTTGGGATCCGAATCATTACCATTGTCAAATCCTTAGATCTACTGATCAATTAGTGCATGTCGAGTTATCTCCTAGGAACAATTCCCTTCCTTTCCTAGTGACTTGTATCTATGGGTCCAACAACCTTAACCATCGGAAGAACCTCTGGAATGACTTGTCTACTCTTAGACCTCACCTCTCCTCCACGCCTTGGATAATTGCGGGTGACTTTAATGCCATCCTATACCCACATGAGGCAGAACCTATTAGTCCCTCAGCTCTCCAAAGTATAAGTGACTTTCGACATTGGGTTGATGGTAATGCTCTGTATGACCTCAACTTAAGCGGTCCTTGTTTCACTTGGAACAACAAACAAAGTGGGGATAATCTTGTGGCTAGGAAGCTAGATAAGACCCTCGTAAATTCTGCTTGGAGCACAAATTTTCCTAGAGCCTATAGTGTCATTCACTATCCGAACATATCAGATCACTCCCCTTTAGAGGTCAAGTTTGGTAACCCTATTCAGAAACGATCTTCTGCTTTTAGTTCTCTAACTTCCTTTCCTCTCAACTTAATTTTCTTCAACTAGTGGAGGAAGCCTGGACTTCTCAGATTCGGGGGTTCCCTATGTTTTGTGTAGTGCCTAAACTTAAGATGGTTAAAAAAGCTCTCAAAGCTCTTAACTCAAGACAAGTGGGTGATGTTACTGAGAAAGTTAGGATGTGTCAGGATACTCTTAATGCCATTTAAAATAAATTGAGGTTTTTACGTAAGTCACCGGAGTTACTTGCTCAAGAATCTGAAGCCATCCGTGCCCTAATTAGTTCCTTAGATGATCAAGAGTCTTTCTTAAAACAGGCTTCCAGAATCTAGTGGTTAAAGGAAGGGGATAGGAACACCAGGTTTTTCCATAACTCCTTAGTAGCCAACAGAAACTAATACTCTATCAATTCTTTAGAAATGGGTAATGGGAGGAGGATGGTAAATCATGAAGAGATCCAAAACATTTTGTTGAATTCTTTCAATATTCAATTGGGAGTCGAAATCCCTTCCGCCTTCGAAGGACTTTGTGGACCCTTTTTTTTTAGGAATTATCTGAAAGTCTTAGTAACTCCCTCACCACTGATGTTTCAACTCAAGAGATTCGAGAGGTTTTTAACTCTTTCAATCCGAATAAGGCACCTGGCCTGGATGGTTTCAATGGTTTTTTCTTTAAACAAACTTGGCATATTATTGGGGAGGACATTACTAGGGCTATCCAAGATTTTTTTCAGTATAGTAAACTCCTTAAAGAGCTTAATTCTACCTTTATTACCCTTATCCCTAAAAAAGCTCACTCCTCTACAGTGGTAGATTATAGGCCTATCTCGTGTTGTAACATGTTGTACAAAGTGATTGCTAAGATCATCGCAAATAGGCTTAGAGAAATTCTTCCTCACATTATTAGTCCTAACCAAAGTGCTTTCATTAAAGATAGGAGAATTGGTGATAACATCTTGCTAGCCCAAGAAATTTTCAAAAACTACCACCTTTCAAATGGTCAAAAGAGATGTGCCTTTAAAATCGACCTCCAAAAAACTTATGACTCCATCCATTGGGATTTCCTCATCAATTCTTTAGAAGCTATAGGCCTTCCTCCTAGGTTCGTAGCTTGGATCCACGAATGCATTTCGTTCCCTTCGTATGCCATTTTGATCAAGGATCACCTTCTAAATTCTTCAAAGGAAAATCTGGGCTTAGACAAAGAGATCCTTTATCCCCTTTCCTCTTCGTTATTTGTATGGAAGTTTTTTCTAGGAGCTTGAATGACTGCATAGTTAGAAATCCTTCCTTCAAATACCACTAGAGATGCAAATCTCTTAAACTCATCCATCTTTTATTTGCAGATGACCTTCTGTTGTTCTGTCATGCTGACATCAGTTCATCTTTAGTTTTGCTCAATTGCCTTCACTCCTTCTCTCAATTTTCAGGATTGGATATGAATAGGTTCAAAAGTCAGTTTTTCCTTTCCCATGACATGGCTCACTTGGAGAACCAGATGGCCTAACTGTCTGGCCTTAGGAAAGTACCCTACCCATAAAGTATCTAGATGTGCCCCTCATTATAGGCAGGCTTTCGAGGAGAGACTGTCTACTTTTATTGGATAAGATTGATGCGAGAGTTAATAAATGGACCTATAAAAGCCTTTCTTATGCCGGTAGACTTCAACTAGTGAGATCTATTCTTTCTTCATTCCAGGTATATTGGGCCTCTCACTTTATTCTCCCGTCTTCTGTCATCAAGGAACTAGAAGCTAAACTCAGGGATTTTCTTTGGGCTGGGAGGGTGGATAGTCACCATCAATCCAAAGTTAAATGGAGTGACCTTACTAAACCCAAAAGGGGGCGCGAGGGGGGGGGGTGTTTAGGGATTAAACATTTGCCAACCTGGAACCTCGTGTTGTTAGGGAAGAGGATTTGGTTACTTTTCTATGATAGAGAGGCCATGTGGGTTAGATGGGTGCATACGGTTATTTTAAGACAAAAAAATTTTTGGAGTGCAAAGCCTACTAATAATAGTTCCTGGAGTTGGAGGAAAATTTTAAGTGTAAGGGACAAATTAGGGAATCAATTTAGATTTAGGATAGGTAATAGGCAGTCCACTCTCTTATGGCAGGATCCTTGGCGTCCAAGGGGAATCCTACGAAACTTCGTCTCTCCTAGAGAGATAAAAGGGTCGGGTTTACCTATGACAGCCAAGGTTTCTGATCTCATTACTAATAATTTGTGGAGGTGGCAGGATTTTCCTATGGAACTCATGGCTGATTTTGAACCCATTCACTATCAACCGACTAGTTCTCCGGATTATTTGGAATGGCTTCCTAGCTCCTCAAAGACTTATACCAATGGTTCAGCTTACAAACTCTTGAGACCCTCAACCCAACATGTACCTTGGTATAACCTGGTCTGGTTCAAAAATAACAGCCCACGGTGTTCATTTATTCTTTGGCTAGCAGTCCTCAAAAAACTCCAAACAAGGGATAAACTTCATTTTTTATATACTCCTAACCACTATTCCCTGTGTATGTCGGACATGGAATCCAATAAGCATTTGTTTTTTAACTGCCCTTTCTCTAATTCTGTGTGGGAACATTGCCTCATCCACTTCCAAATCCCTATCCCCAACTCTTCAAGCCTTCTATCCTTACTTGGTTCCACCAAACACCCCCTCAGTCCCCCTTGTTCCCTATACTTCTTTCCACAACGGTTTACCACATTTGGACCGAAAGGAATTCAAGAACCTTCAAGGATGTAGCCATGGAGGTAGAGAGCTTACAAGCCAGGATAATCTTCCAAGTTTTGGAGCATCTCAACCTACACACATAGAGAGGTAATTAGATCCTTGTTTGCACTAACTTTGTGATGCAGATTACTGTTCAACTAGGGGGGCTCACTTGCCCACGGAAGAGTCCTCTTGGATGGCAACATCTTCAAGGGCTTCGACGGCGACCCAAATGCAATTAGGATCCCTTAGAGCTCTGATAGGCAATGGTTCATGCACAGTAAATCATTGCCTATAGAAGCTGTTGCTAGAGTTAACTGAGACATTGAATACAGATTAGCAGGTTTTGATGATGTCGTGCTCATCTATTTGATTGATCTGTGATTTTGCCAGTGTTTTGTGGGTTTATGCTGTTATAATGCAGTTTTGATGTTGTTTTTGCTAGGTGTATAACTGGGCATTTGCGAAACTTGGTTTTAGCTTGGTCATGTCACCTTTTGTTCTGGCAGAATATTGGTTTAGTCTATCTTGCAGGTCTTAGTAGGGGCAAGTGATGGTAGGGCAATTAGATGCATGCCATTTTTGTTTTTGCGTGGTACGAGATTACCTATGGTAGCTCTAGCTTGTACATCACTTTTTATTCTTTATAAAGCTCTAATTTACCCAAAAAAAAAAAAGAGAGTTCTAAAGTGATTAAACTTATAATTTCACATGTCCTTGAGTGCTTATTACAAGAATTGGCACATGTTATTCTTATAGACTTGCATTGATTTTGTTTTTAGACCTGCATTGATTTTATTTTAGATCTTTTTTAGTACAAATATGATAATTCTAGTTCCATTTTCACTTTATTTCTAGCACTAATTTTGTTCCAAACAAAAAATATAACAAACACGGATCAAACACAGAATTATGTTAGTTCAATGTCTGATTACTACTCCCATTTTTCCTAGGATTTTGATATCTTTGAATTGGAATGAATCTTTGATTTTCTCTATAAAGTTTGACTTCGAGTTAGTTTTTAAATGTCTCTAAAATTACCTTAATCAAATAACTATGAGAAAGTTATGCTAAAATTTGTCATCTCTTTTTAAAATGATTACTTACGAGAAAATAAAATAAATATAAGAAAACATCACATAATACCATATAAAACATACTATAAAAATGCTAAATCACAACTAATTTAAAAATGCTGAAATATAGTAATGGTTTACAATAATGATGTACAATAGTAATATTTTTTTATAATTAATAAGCAATATATCGAATCCATTTCAAATCTACCAAGAAAAGTAAATATTAGTTAAATGTCTGGCTTTTATATTTCAGTAATTGTACTTTAAGGAGTAGTTTTATTAACTTGATTATAGATTTCAAAATTCTTGACTTCGAGTTCCTTCTCAACTTTGGAATAAAGAGAGAAGTCATGTGAAGATGGATATTGATATAGTATAATTTTGATGGCCTTAAATTCTTTGGGCTTAAGTCAAAGCTCAAGTATCTAAATTTAGGCTTGACTGAGAAAATTAAAGCTTCACCGACACCCAATCGAGGACTAACAACAAATTTTACACGCACATAATTAAATTTCGACGAGCATATATAAAAATAAAATTTATTTTTAAATTTAATTAATTAAATAAAAGAAAATCATATCAAAATGAATATTACCGTATAACTATAATTTTAAATTTAAATTAATAAAAATTATAAATGAGATTGTACCATTTTGGAGGAGAAGAAGAAATTCAGAAACATTTAAGTGGCTAAAAAATAAATTAAAATTTATGTGAGAATAAGTAAAGCTTTTTTTATAACGACAAAAAAAATAAAATAAATCAAAATTTTAAGTTATTTATTATATATCTTATTATTTAATTTTGGCATTTTTGATTATTAGATCTTCAAGATATTGTAAATCTTAAGATTCAAATTAAGATAAGATTGTTGTGTATTTGAAGTGGGACTCTTATTATTTGAAGAGATTGCGCACGTCTCTTATCTACTCCTGCAATTAATCTTACTAGTTTTATGTGGGCATAAGGCATAGAGTGTATGTGAGATAAGGCAATGTTGGAGTATGCATTAATTTTACATAAGTGTGCATTAATTGCTTATTGGAAAACGTGAGTGTGTGGTGGCATAAGATGAGAGTGTGCGTCAATTACTTGGTTGTGATTGTCTGATTGGAAGGCATGGTGAAGAGGAGTTACAGTGGTGTAGTGGGTGTTTTATAAGAGTTGAAAGATATAGCTACAGTGATCCATCTCCAAGACAATAGGTGTGCGTTAATTGAAGCTTGAGAACTATAAAGTGTGTAGTGGGTGTTGCAATAATAAAAGTGAAAATTGCGTGTGTGGCATTGAAGTGTGGTAAAATTGCTATAGCCCTTCGTGCGTGAGTCCTTTGTGTGGTGAAACTGCTGCAGTGGTTAACGTGCGGCAGTTGAGTTGTTGTGTGTGCGTGGAACTGAAGCATGTGTGTTGATTGTTCAATGAAATAGATACTACGGTTGAGGCGTATGTGGGTGAATAGAATTGAACAACGTTTGATGGGTTATGTGAGTCACGGTGAGTAAGGGTTGATGTTGCAGACGTCTTTCATTATTGAGCATATCGAAGTGAATTGTTGATGTTTATATGAATCAGCCTATTATTGTTGTGACAACTTCCAGATCTATTTCAGTGGTGCGGAAATCATCGAGAAGTTATTCTTTTTTATCTCAAGTGTATTATCGTTTTTGTTTCTAGTTATTTTAATCACTTGAGTTTTTCATTTAATTATCTTTATTATCAAACAGTGTGTGAAAATCATCTATCGAGGTTAGTACGAGGCGGTTGTACTATTGGGTGTGAAATTCTTTCACGAAAATGAGGTTGAGGGATAATGCCAAGGGTTGAGTGGTGTCGGCTCAGTAAATCCTTACAAACTTCGAGATGAATCTTTTAAGAGGTAAGCAAGAAAGAAGCAAAAGATTGGCACTACAAGTGGAAACTAGAAAGAGTGTGAATGACTTGGAAGATGAATCCGACGAGAATGAGGATATGGAGCTATTAACACGAGAGTTTAGTAAGTGGCTGAAGAGAATGAAAAAGGACAGACCCGAGTTTAGGCAAAATGGTGGGAGCTCATCGAACAACAACTTCAAACAAGCCAAAACTTAAAAAGAAGAAAGAAAGGTAAAGAGAATTCAATGCCATGAGTGTCAAGGCTTCGGACGTGTTTAAGCAGAGTGTGCTAATACCATGAAGAAGAGAAAAGGAAAATCCTATATAAGCACTTGGAGTGATAACGAATCCAGAAGTGATGAAGAAATAGCGAATGGTGTTGCGTTGGTTGCCTTACATAGCAAAAGTCCAGTTACTTGCTTAACGGTAACTAAAGGCCGAAAAGAGGGAAAGTCAGAAAATTTTGAAAACAACTCATCTTAAGACCTATTATCAGATTATGACAGTGATGGAAGTGGCTAGATGACAAAAAGGGGAATATTTATGAGGCTTATAAATTAATGTACGAAAAATGGATGAAAATATGTAGAAAGAATGAAAGATTGAAGGAAGAGAATCTCTCCATGAAGAACACCATCGAAGAGTTAGAAAAGAAATTGACGTTTACGTCAAATAAGCTTGGTGAAGCTAGAATGAAATTGGTAAGTATTGAAAAGGGATTGAGAATGTTGAATGGAGGCACAGAAAAACTAGAAAAGCTAATGGAAATTGGTAAGGTTAAAGGGGATCTTCAAGGCATTGACTATAAGGGTGAGTGCTCTAAAGTGAATGAAGAGAAAAATAATATGTCCAGATCTATCCAAGAAGAAGAAACATCGAGAAAGAATCGAAGATTTGTACCGGCGTGTTATTTTTGCGGAGTTATCGGGCATATAAGGTCGAGATGCTACAAGATGTTGCAAATTATATTTCAAAGGGGTCAAAATCGAAATCTCCATTAAATTTCCAACAACATCCCATGGTATTGAAGCAAACTTTGATTAGAAAAAGTCAAGTACAAGCACAAAAATGTAGTGAAGGAAAAACAAGAAAATGTACAGATTCACAGTTAGTTACTGTTTGTAAAGTAACTGGTCAAGCAGAGGATAAGTCAGTTACTTCTGAAGAAGAAACCAATGATCGAGATAATGTGACGAGGAATAAGCCCAGGTTTGAGATTCTTCGAGGGCCACAGAGACAGTGTGCTTTACATTTTTGAAGTATTTTTTGTATTGTTAAAAACAAAAAAACAAAACAAAAAAGGAAAGATTTGTTTAGTTCTTTAGTTTTATGTTGCTATTGCTGCCCCATTTTTTTAGTAGTTAGCATTGTGACGTTTATTTGGCTCTACCGAAGACTCCTCAGCTCTCTCATCGATATGGATCTCTCTCGAGTATCTCTCTATCTTTCGGGCATATCTTTCAGTGTTTTGAATGGTGGTAAATTTTCTTCTTGGCGTGCTTATGATTCTTCCACTACATTTATTGATGATTATTATGATTATATTTTTGTCCTAGGGAGGAGACATCAAATTGCTTGTGGTGAATGTTTCATTCAGGGGAAGATTTCAAGATATATATTTGACTATTTGTCTTACTTTTTGGCATCTTTTGGTCTCAAAGGGGAGAAATTTGGATTATTGTTTATTATTGCTCTTTGGAACTTAATGTTGGTTTAAGGGGAAGTTTCTTATTTGTGACAAAAATGCCAAAAAAAGGGGAGATTATTAAGATATTTATTATATATCTTGTTATTAAATTTTGGCATTTTTTATTATTAGATCTTCAAGATATTGCAAATCTTAAAATTCAAATTAAGATGAGGTTGTTGTGTATTTGAAGTGGGACTC
>JAOSBL010000003.1:2035239-2054075 GCA_027568915.1 Erythroxylum roraimae | reverse complement strand
TTTTCTTTATTAATTATTATATTCATTATATACGTTTCCTACTATTTTCTTTACGTAATTACTCTTTCAACCTGCATCAATATTATACTTGTCATATTTGCATGTGGATCTACTGGAAACAGCCTCTCTACAATGTAGGGGTAAGGCTGCGTACTATCAGGCCCCCCCAAATCCTACTTCATTGCAGAACTTCGGGGTATGATAATGATGATGATGATGACATTAGGAAAAAAAAAAGATAATAAGCAATAACGCTTATTATTTTGGTATCTTATATTAATTCTATATATCTTGAATTCTGTCTTCTACGTGCTCCTCCATATTTAATGCTGTAACAATGAAAAGAAACAATTGTTAGATGATTAGAACTTCTTACGATGTTTATAAGTTAAGTAATTACAGAACCATACATATATATATTCATTGATTGAATTTGTGATTATACATAAGTTTAAGAAGCGCCCGCACAAGCAGGAGCTAGAATGTCGGCTGATTTTACTCCAAAGGACTGGCTAATATGGAAGAAACTATATTATAAAATATGTAGAAGGTGAAATCTCTGATAAAAGCCTCAAAGAATAACATCCCTTGTGCCCTCTCAACTCATTTAGCTTCCAAATTCATAAGCTTCTATATTCACCAAATACGTACCTTGAAAGTTTCAATTTGGACATAGAGGATCGTCAGGGATATGGCTTTTATGAAGTTGCTTGGCATGCTTGTAGTGTTCATGATGATAGTAGGGATTGCTCCTGACGTTAAAGCAGCTATAGACTGCAATTCAATAGGAGCCAAACTCGTGACATGTATTAACTACGTCCAGAATGGAGGGGATATCTCGAAACCTTGCTGCGACGGAGTTGCAGCTGTAAGCAACGCCGCCGTTACCGCCCCCGATAGGCAACAGACTTGCCGGTGCTTGCAACAAGTTGCCAGTCAGTTACCTGGAATTAAACCTGACAATGCAGCTACCCTTCCTGATAAATGTGGTGTCGAGATTCCTTTCGCTATTAGCAGCTCCACTGACTGCAGCAAGTATGTACAGTACGATTTCATTACTGATCCAAATCGTTAAGGTTTCAGATTCTTTAAGCACCTGGGAAATATTCTCGATCAGCCATTGATGAATCTAAAACATCTCTTGCTTTTGTGTTACAGGGTGAAATGAAACTTACAGAAACGGGCATTTCTTCCCAGTTATCTGTTCCAATGACGATAATAATAACAACGACATCAAGAAGATCATCAAGATGGTTGTGCTAGAGAATGTCTCTGAGAAGTTGCTTCCAATATGCAGAAAAGCCCTCTTGATGGTCCCAAGTGTTTTTTCTTGGATTGATGAGTTTTTGTAGGGATCTACCTTATTCTCTTTTAATCTTCATTTCATTATTAATTATCCTTTTTATTTACACCAAAAATATAAATATATTTAAAAAATCTTAAGTTCCAAAGCATAAAAATGTTAAAAGCATAAATTATTCAAAATAAAAATATTAAAACATCAAAATTTATAAGATATAACCATAAAATTGTTAAAAATTATTTATATACCATTTTTCACATTTAAAATCGAGCATTTAATGACTAAAATTTGCAACACTTAACAAGAATAACTATATATATGTTAAGCATATAAAATTTTAAATTGAAAAAATATAAGAATTAAGTATATTTTAGATTTAGAAGCGACTCTTTAATTTTAAGGTTTTGAATTAATATATAATGCTAGTTTTATATATAAATCACCCATTTTCAAAATAAAATTTATAAAACTCTTATATAATATCAAAATTAATGATAAATCACCCAACAAATATCCAATTATGGATGCATGTGTTCCTAGTGCTTTTTATCCTTTTCTTTATAATCATATCTTTCTATAAAATTGAGGATGACAAAAATTTTAATATGATATATAGTTTGATATAGGGTAGGGCCCGATCCGACCCGACTCCACAGCCTGACTAACCTCCGACGAGTTGGGGGTTGCCCTAGGCCACGGGCTCTGCCCAACTTTATTATTATTTTTAAATTGACAAACTAATATCTTTTTGTACCTTCCTATCAAGCTATAGGCCAAGCCGAGTCAAGACAGCTTTGATCTAAGCACAATTTTTGACTCAATCGGGCTAAGCGATCTCGGTCCATGACACGATCAACCCGAACAATAATCAGGTTGGACTAGGCCGGGTTGGACAAGCCAAGCTACATTTGTCGTCCCTAATTTGATAAAGCTCATATATTTTTAAAGATTTATTTGATATGGTCCTAGTTTTGGACCTTTCTTTTGTTAATCATATGTCTTATTTTCATGCACCTTTAATTTATATAAAAGAAGACTCAACATTACTTAATAGAAACATAAAAACTCAAGATTTTCATAGTCTATATCATTATAATTATAAATCAAAGGATTAATTACGCTAGATTATCTTATAATATAAAACTTTTAATATTAAAAATTACTATTTATATAATATTATATAATTATTATATAACTTTTTATTGATATTTTATTAATTTTTCATATATTTGTAAATTTAAAATGATAATTTATCGAAAACTAACAATTTTGATAATAAGATATTTTTATAATAAGTAAATAAATAAATTACTAAAATATAACATAAATAATAATTTTAAAAATACTAAAATTAAAATGAATACAATAAAGATTATAATGCAATTAACCCTACATCAAAATACTCTCCAACAAAAACAAATTATAAAATGTAATATATAATAAAAAGTGGGTTAGGTAGGCCCGGCCCGGCCCATTTATCTTATCTATTAGACCCAAATTGTTGGGCCAAGTCCCAGATAATTAAAAAAATTAAAAGGAAATATGAAAAATAAAACTGTCGGAAAAGTTTGTCTCTCTTCCTAACTGGCTGGTGTCGTCGGTCCACAATCATCCAACTCGATCTGAAAATCCGTAAAGCCGTTTTTTTTTTGTTTTCCCCTTCGATCCGAACATTACAGGTTATAAGAAGGATGCACGCAGACGGTGGTAATAATGTGTTGGATGATAAACTTGCAGGAGTTGATGATACCTCTTCTATTCCTCTCAATCGAGGTATTGCTTTAGCTCTTTCTATTTGATCTGAAGCTTTGATTACTTGATCTTTGCCTGATCCGTGAGTATGTCTTGCTACCCTTTTGAGGGATTTTCTTATATTGTTGTTTTTCTTTGTCTTGGAGATCTGAGACTGAGAGTTGAGTGGCAAATTCCTGTCTTTGAGATTGATGTTAGTTTATGCTTTATGAATTCTTATTGTTTGATCAATGCCCCTGAAGGACATGTAGGGGAAAAGCAGTAGGAATGGGAAATGGGAAAACGACCCACCCTTTTTGGCTTATCTGGTTTTGTTCTTTGAGTGATCATTACTGTATTGTAGAGGTTGTTCTGTGAGTTTGTCTGGGTGACTTCTTTGTGCTAATGTGGTTAGGCTGTGAGTGATTCTTTGTGGTATCCAATATGTAGGTAAATTAGCATCAAATGATCAGCAATCTGATTTTCTAGGAACGATGGACAAAACAAGCGCATTGGATTACATCAACCAGATGTTCCCCACAGGTTTCTCTCTGGAAGCTATTTAAATTCTAATTCTATTACTTCCAAGTACTGGGGTAGGATTCGATTTGACTCTACAAATTACTACTGTTGACAACTTGGATATACTTTGTCCTATTCACAATTAGAATCAAACGCTGGTAACTGTTATGTGATTCCTCTTAAGTTGATACCTTATAGGTGTTATGGATACGAGAAATACGATTGAAAGATTTGCTTGAACTACTGGTTTCACAATTTCTGGTGATTTAGGTAATGGTTTGAGGTAAAGAATTGTGATTAATGGGCTAGAGTATGAGATTTAAACAAAAGGAAGAACAAGTTGAAATTGATTCTTGACAGCATAATTTTTTGACATCTAGTCCAAAGTATTGTTCATGTTACACCTTAGTCTCTAGTTGTGTAGCTTGCATTAGATAATCCTAATAAATGCCAAATTATTGGTAAAAGTCAAAATTAGTATCTACGTTGAACTAAAAGGAATACCAACATAGACAAAATTAGAGCATTGTTAATATGTTAGATTTGTGTGGGTTTGCCATAAGAGCTTATCTTTATTGATACAAAGTGTCAAAGGTCACACAAGGTCAAAGGGTTGCATATTCTCATTTGAGTGTGTAAAGGTTGCATATACTCATTTGAGTGTGTAAGTTACATATGATACATGGGAGATATTATTGAATTTATAGAAACACTAACCAATGTTGAAGATCATAAATCGGATGTCATTTTGGTAGATCATATGATATTTTGTCAAGCACTATCAATTTGGGTTCAGTTGATGGTGTGATAGTGCAACTATTTGATTTACTCAGAGAAGATCTGTGGGTAATTTGATGAGTTTAAATAGCTTTGTTATGGTAACTCATTGGCTAATATATGTTCCCTATTCCTGCTTGTGACCATGTTGCCATTACGATGGGTGGTTGATCCAGAGGCATCTTTATCTGGTGTTGAGCCATTAATGCAAAAAATACATAGTGAAATACGGCGTGTAGATGCTGGAATACTTGCAGCTGTCCGGCAACAGGTCATGATCTTTGTTTCTAATCGTTCGTGTTATGATAGTAGCGATTACATGGGTACATTGATTAATCATCTAAGCATGCCAAAACTAGCATAACCTTTTGAGGCATGTTATTGCTGTTATTATGTCCATCTTATTTGATCTTTTTCTGATGTTTTATCCATGGCAATCTATATCCTGTTGCTCCTTGTTCAGCTATTTTATTTACTCTTGCCTCTTCTGTTTTTTGCTATTTTATGGCCCTTTTCTTTTAAAAATGGACCATGAAACTGTACAATTAGTGCACATGGAAACTATGTCCAGAATCACAGTGCAAGGATTTATTTTCTGTTGAGAACATACCTACTACTCCATATGAAAAATTAGGACTAGGATATTTCTTCTTTCTGAAAGTTTGAATAAAGGAATGAGCTATTTTTGTTCTATATTTCCTTCGTTTAGGCAGCTTTGAATCATGTTGCTTCCTTAGGTGGGAAATATGTGGAAAGATGATAATCCTGTGACATGGATGGTGCTCCATTGTGCATTTGTGGTGGGATCTTGGTTAATGTTCCCCTCCTGTTTTGTATGCTACAGCTCTTTTCTTAGGTTCTTATAAACATGTGTATTTGCTAATGAATTCAAATGTGCTACCATGTTTATTTTGAAGCTAGCTTGTCCATGTTAGGGGTTGTCTTTCTATGGAGAGTCTTGATGTTTGAAGCTTTTTTTTCCTGGTATTTATTTGGAGACATTTCCAGCATCATCTACTTTATGGCCTTCCATAATTTGGTTTGCGATGGTTCACAGCATAATATGTACGTTGCTTAGTTTTCTGTTTTTTTTTTAAGGATTCTTTGTGTATACTTGGGTATGAGATCGTGGCATAAGTTCTCAAGGGGATAAATTTAAGAAAGAAAATGGAACTCTTGCCTATGAATCTGTGGTTAGATTGTTGTCTTGCATGGAGTAGAATCATGGAAAGAAAATGTTCTATGCTTTCAGTATCTGATGATTCTTTTTTCTCTTTTGTGATTCAGAGTGATTCCAGAACCAAAGCCAAGGAAGATCTGGCTGCAGCTACACGTGCTGTTGAGGTGTATACATAAGATTCAAAATTTGTATTTTTCATCTACACTAGTTTATAAGTTTCTTGCATCTATCTCTCCTAAACACTAATCTTTGTGGATGATTCTAAGAACCAGGTTTGACCAAAAAATTTGTGCTTAAATATTGCACACTACTAAGCCCTCATTGACTTAGTGGAAATAGTAAATGCAAATTGTGGTCTCTGATTCCCGTTCCTGATTTTCATTCCATGCCTCTTGGGATTATGGGATTTGGTTCATGTGCATTCTTTATTTCCATGATGTCAAATAGCATATAAAGTAGGATCAGTTGTTCATTCTATTCATTAGAAGTTCATTGAATCTCAAGGGCTTTTCTTTTATTACTGTTGTTTCTTTGGAAGCAGGAGCTCATGTACAAGATTCGAGAAATAAAAACTAAAGCAGAGCAGAGTGAAACTATGGTTCAAGAAATATGCCGTGACATTAAGAAGTTGGACTTTGCAAAGAAACATATAACAACTACCATTACTGCTCTCCATCGCCTGACAATGTTAGGTTAGTCTATTTGATGAGGAACATCTAAGATTATTAATTAAATTGTACTGCTTTCTAATATTCACCAGAACAATTACTGCCTGAAGCTTGGCATCTTAAAGAAAATTCATCCTCTAAAGGTTTCCGAATCTTTTTGCTATATTTCAAGTTACTGCACTAACATGGATGCTTTTTGCGATACACCAGTATCTGCTGTTGAACAACTTCAGGTAATGGCTTCTAAACGACAGTATAAAGAGGCTGCTGCTCAGCTGGAGGTACCTCTCTAGTTATGTAGTTATAAGATTTATATTAATGATTATCATTTTAAACACATCACCATGTAATATCTTAATTATTGATCTGCATTTGATCTCTTCAGATTTAACCACTTCTAAGGCAGCATGATTCTCTATCGTTCTTTTGTTTTTACAGAACCAATTTTTCATCTATTTGTGAACGGAGTTTTCGTTGCTTCCAATATTTCTTTTTTTCTGTCTAATTTAAAAAACCCTGGTTTTTGCAGAAAAGAAGATTGTTCAAACAATTTTCTGTAGCACTGTACTTTATTTAACTGTATCTTGTTAAATTATGATTGTTCATGCTCGTTCCAGGCTGTAAACCAATTATGCAGCCACTTTGAAGCCTATAGAGATATACCAAAGATCACAGAGCTCCGAGAAAAGTTTAAAAATATCAAACAAATACTCAAGTCTCATGTGTTTTCAGATTTTTCAAGGTATTTATAGTTCAGTGACAATAGCTTGCAGAGTTGAACATTTAATTTAGGTTTTTATCCCTATCTGGTTTCTTTTTTCTGAGTATAATTTTTATTTAAGACGTGTCAACTTCAGTCTATTGTGGAAGTACATTTGTTTAAACATGTACTTTGAATCAAGGATTTACAAATACTTGACATAAAAAGGAATCCTTCTCCAATAAAAACTCCATCTTGGTTCAGCTAATTGGCCACCCAAAAAAAAAAAGGGTTGAACTATATTACTATTGTGGAAATTCTAAAATTAGTTTCATGAATTTGCTGAGTCCAGTGAACATGGTGATCTGCCTTCATGCCCTTAAAGTTAATTGCTATTGTTTGTTAAAGAGTTGTTATAGTCCCAGAGCTCATGGAATCAAATTCCTACATATTCTGATGGATTTACTTGTTTAACATGTGAACTTGCTATCATGCTTTTAATTCTTCTACCTTTTCCTCTTGTTCTTAATATTTTTGTTTCAGCTTAGGTACTGGGAAAGAAACCGAAGAAATCAATTTATTGCAGCACTTATCTGATGCTTGCTTAGTTGTTGATGCTTTGGAGCCATCTGTGAGGGAAGAATTGGTTAATAATTTTTGCAGTAGGGAGCTTACTTCATATGAGCAGATCTTTGAAGGAGCTGGTTAGTCAGTTTTTAACCTAAAGTGCCTTCTTTACTATTTTAGAGCATAGATTTTCTGTATACCTTCAACTTTGAAATTTCAGTTCTTCTCTTCGTTGCTAGAGCTTGCTAAGCTGGATAAAACTGAGAGGCGATATGCATGGATCAAGCGTCGAATAAGAACGAATGAGGAGCTATGGAAAATATTTCCTCCTTCATGGCATGTTTCCTATCGGCTATGTATCCAATTTTGTAAGAAAACCCGGTACGTGACTTTTCCACTCCATCAAATGTCATAAAAAAGCAAAATGTTAATCTGGATCACAAAAGCAGTGTTAATTCAATTGCTGGAGGTGTTGTCTTGTGTTTGTGCAAAAGTTATAAGGAAAAAATATCACCTTCTGAGGCTGACTAACAGGAAAACTGGCATGTGATATTGATTTGCACTGCATGAAGATGTTTCACACTTCTTTCTTTCAGGAAACAACTGGAGGGGATCCTTGAGAACCTCAAAGAGAAGCCAGATGTAGCAACACTGTTGTTGGTAAGCTCTCTTTTACTTGGCTTTCAAATTTTTTAACAACTTACTCTTTTTTATTCATCCTGCAATACTTGAGATGAGAACTTCTAGCATATCTCAAACTCAGAATTGCCTCTACATATACTGACCCATGTTTAGAGTTCTCTTTTTGGGGACCAAGTTACTTCCTGGAATCGTTCTGATTTGATGTATTCTCTTTTGTTGACCTACAGTCGGAATAATCCTTGTTTTCTTATCATTTTTGACAGCTCCCATGGATTTTCTTGTTTTTCGTGATTGGAATAACTGTGCCCCTTTCTTTTTTCTTTTTCCCATAATAATCCCTAAGGTAGGTATAAATCAAATACCCAAAATGTAATCTGGATGTGGGTTCAGAGATTCAAATTTCCTTTGGGATTCATTAGTCTGAGTTAATAATATAACTGAGAAAGTTTTCGAAAATCGCAATCTGTTTACTTAAATTTTAGAGGTTATGCTTGTCCCAGAGTATGCTAAGGTGTGACATATGAGTCAAATCTACTCAGAGTTATTAAGATGCATTTGAGTGATCTTTTTAATCTTCTGCTGTTTATTTTCCCTATTTTGTTCTCTTTCAGAACATCTATGAAGTCCTCATCAATATCAAGGGTGAAGAATAACCATATATTAGATATTGCGGCTCTTATCTGAATGGCATTTTTACCTTGATTGACGTTTTCCTTCTTTTGACAATTTCATCTAGGCCTTGCAACGAACTTTAGAATTTGAGGATGAGCTGGCAGAGAAATTTGGGGGTGGAACTCGAAATAGAGAGATTGGAGCTGATATTGAAGAAATTGGAAGGGAAAACAACAACCGATCTGTATCAGACATTCGAAAGAAGTATGAAAGGAAGTTTGCTGCAAATCAAGGAAATGAGAATGACGTTTGTACTCTACACTGTCTACTCAGATTTTGAATTCTTGTAGAAAATGATTTGAAGTTATGGTTTAAGGATATGACTTTTCAATGCAATTCTTTGTTCACAGGAGAAGGACGGAATCAAGGATTTGTCAGTGCCTGGAGCTGGGGTATGTGACCTTTTTCTCTAGTTTCATAACATTATTGCTAATATTTTGAAGCAAGTCATATATAGTTGGCTCATATGTGACATTAAATCTATTCTGAAAGTTTTTTGGCCATCTTTGCTGCAGTTTAACTTCCGTGGAATAATTTCTTCTTGCTTTGAACCCCACTTGACAATATACGTGGAACTAGAACAGAAGACTCTGATGGAGAATCTGGAGAAGCTTGTTCAGGTAATTTGGTTTTACGACTTCTAACCATCACTTTTCACAGCCTCTGCTTACTGATGACCTCATTTAAATGTCTGTATCACAGGAGGAAACGTGGGATATCGAGGAGGGAAGTCAAAATAATGTCTTGTCCAGTAGCATGCAGGTATGCAGCCTGTATGTCTCATATGATCATTCCAGGAGCTATTTTATGATTTCCTGTATCTGGGTAGATTTATTAGGGCCTGATACTTGATTAACACATTACTTCCATTTTTAGGATATGCTTCTGTATATCCAGAATTAGTTTCATGTATCCTAAATAGAAAATTTTGTTGACACTCTTTCTTGCACTATTTATTCATCGTCTTTTTTTTGCTGTGTTTTTAGCTTTTTCTTATAATCAAGAGGAGCTTAAAGCGGTGCAGTGCATTAACAAAGAATCAGACGCTATTTAATTTGTTCAAGGTACATTCCTGAAATTTATGATTAATAGCCATTATGATGTATTGCATTCAGTCATTCTTGTCTTACCTGAATCTCCTCCAATAGAATATCTGGCAGATTCTGAGACGTCAATTTTGTCCAAATTGTTCCCTTTTTTGTACGATATAATTGAAAGTGTCACTTTTCTGCTTTGATCTGCTAAAACTTCCATTTTCTTGGGTACCAAAAGCTGTTCCAGAAGATAGGATCGCATGTAGCTGGCATGCAGTATTTTATCTCAATCAGTTCAGAATTGGTTACCGAAAGCTATCACGCACTCATTGTTATAACCTGACCTTGAAGCTGGTGTGGTGATCATATGGAAAATTTTACCCTCTCTATTGTACATTTCAGGTGTTTGAAAGAATTCTGAAAGCATATGTTGTAAAGCTTAAGGCGAGACTACCAAAGGGTGGTGTGGGAATTGTTGCTGCTGCCACGGGTATGGATGGACAAATAAAGGTATCAACATGGCTATCATGTCTACTAATTTTCTTTGGAGAGTGGCTACCAGTTACTAAATATTGTTTGTTATTTCTGTGGCAATTTTCACCAGATGACCGACAAGGATGAAAGGGTGATTTGTTATATTGTTAATTCTGCTGAGTACTGCCGGAAAACGGTTGGTTTCTTTACTCATGACTAACTTTAGAACATTTAATGCTGGGTTAGCAGCTTCTTTTTTTTCCCCCCCTTTTTATACGGATTGATCAGCACATCGATAAAGACTGACATCAGGACAAATTTCGATTGACATTTAAAAGCAGTGAGATAACAAGATAGCTTCTTACTAGTAATTTCTCAGATTTGTCTGATAATTGTTGTGGGTTGGGCCACAATATTATGAATCTAGGTGGTAGATTATGATGCTTTCTGTTTGGACTAAAGCTAAGAAGCAAATATTTCATGGTAAGCCATGGTCAAAATCAGGGTAGCTGAAAGACTTTTGATGTGTGTTTCTTATTCGAGAATCACAGACAAGTCTCAGACGTAATTCCCTTCATTGTTTAATGAGCTGTTTGAAAGAAGCATAAATTTTGGAATTCTTAAAAGGAAACAATGTCAGGTTCTTTCATGAGAGATGCTAGCATGCTTTCAACTTTTGGAAGCCTAGCTTGTGTTCTGAAGCTACGCTTTTTGTAGATCTAGTGAGCTTCTGTTCCGTTGAATCTTTGTTTTGTTCTTAATGGCAAGGATAGGATGCTATCCAATTGTTGTGTTTCTAGAGCTTATTTATCTTGTAGAAATGTCTTTATCACATTTATGGGCCCTTATATGAATCATTTGTAACCTTGGTTCATTCTTTGGCTCTTCAACAGTCAGCTGAACTGGCTGAAAGCGTATCAAAAATAATTGATCCTCACTTTGTCGCGGGGGTGGATATGTCTGCAGTTGAGGTACTGCTCTTTACATTCCATGATTTTTTTCATGGCCATTCTTCTCCTCATATGTTATGGATTGATTGTGATTCTGCAGGAAGAATTTTCAGGGCTTATCACTGAAGCATTGATGACCCTAGTGCATGGCCTAGAAACCAAATTTGATGCTGAAATGGCTGCAATGACACGAGTTCCCTGGGGTACACTTGAAAGTGTTGGTGACCAGTCAGCGTAAGATGCATTTTTTAAGGTTGTCATTTATAATGATGTCTGATACAAATTACCAATTGACTGGAACTCCCTCTTACAGTTATGTCAATGGCATAAATTTGATCCTTACGACTAGCATCCCGATGCTTGGAAACCATCTTTCATCAGTTCATTTTCAGTACTTCTTAGACAAGGTAATTAAAGATAAGTTAATCCTTCAGCCCTGGAATGGGTAAGAGCAAAACTATAAGAATGATTATTTGCAAATATTTTGCTTCAAATATAAATCTTTGTCCTAAATTACTCCTCATCTCTTTGCTAGTGTCTTAATTTACTCTGACAATATATTACCATTGTTACTTAATGTTGATGATTCTGCGCTAGAGTGGTTCTCTGATGTAGTGCTTTCCTAAATCAAGCTTTACTGGGTGTTATTCTTATTTTCTGCAGCTTGCATCATCACTTGGTCCACGTTTCTATGCCAACATTTTCAAATGCAAGCAGATATCAGAAACTGGAGCCCAACAAGTAGGAACCTAATTGTTCTCTTTGCTAGTTACTTTCCCAAGTGTTGTGATATGATTAGCAGAGATTTAATAATTACGGTGCATCTATATATGTCTTCTGTGGTGCGGTTAATGCATATATATTTGTCTTGTTGAATGCGTGAAACGAAAATATTGCTTAGACCAAGCAAATAATACATGCCATTATACATGTGAAACTAAGTTCTTGTCTATGGTGTTGCAGATGCTTTTAGATACTCAAGCCGTAAAGACAATTCTCTTAGAAATTCCTTCCCTTGGTCACCAGGTGAGTCAATACTCAATCTAACACTTTCTTGTCACAAGCAGTATCAAAGAGTGAATTGGACTTCCATGACCTTTTTTAAGCTATCATCAGTGTTATGCGTAATATCTTGCATTACTAGCTTGTCCATCATCACAGAGAAGAATTAACACAACTAGAGTTCCTGAATGAGATGTAGCCCGAAAAGATTTGGGCCTCTTAATGCATCAATTATTTTTCATGCGAAAACAGAAGAGCTCTTCTAAACAGAAATTATGTTTCAGTTTTCTTTCTTTTACGATGCTATTCCTTTGTATTTTTTAACCCGGTAACATGCTACACCACTAATATCTTCTTTATGATACAGACGTCGCATGCTGCTAGCTATTCGAAGTTTGTGAGCCGAGAAATGAGTAAAGCTGAAGCACTTTTAAAGGTTACACATTTTGTTGATATAGTTTTATACTTCCTGGTTTGTTGAAACGCTTCTAAAGCACAGCAATATGCATTTGACAGGTTATACTGTCCCCAGTTGATTCTGTGGCTGATACATATAGGGCATTACTGCCAGAGGGAACGCCAATGGAGTTTCAGCGCATTTTAGAGCTTAAGGTAATCAGTTGTTCTCTTCTCATAAAGTTGTATGGTCATTTATCCAGCTCCTTACACATAAGGAACTAGAACTTTAGCTGTGCACATCTTGGACGGTATAGTTCAGGTTGCTGCAGGCTTTCACGCCTAAGTAGATGCTTCATGTATCGGGATTTTTCTTTTCATTTTTTTCACATTTTCAAAATTTTCCTTTAATGGTAGGGGCTTCAAGAATACTATTGTCCTGCAGTAGCTAACCTCAAGCTATCGAATTGCATTCTGCATTTTCCTTACATTCCATCCTGCATGTTCAGGGTCTTAAAAAGGCTGATCAGCAGAGCATACTGGATGACTTCAACAAACATGCTCCAGCCGTTCCACAACCATCTATCCATCCGACTGTAGTTCAGGCTGCCCCAATTGTTCCTGCAACAACAATTGCCAATCCTTCGGCCGGTCTTACTGCTTCCCGTGAAGACGTTCTAACCCGAGCAGCTGCGCTTGGACGTGGGGCTGCCACAACAGGCTTCAAGAGGTTCCTTGCCCTGACTGAAGCTGCAAAAGACCGGAAGGATGGACCTTTCAGAAAACTCTTCAATGCATAAAATTTTGCAGATTTGGTGTACATTATACAATTTTCTTTGTTTCCATTTAAGTACAGAGTTTAAATCTTCTTCTCCTTTTTTTGTTTTGCCTTATGATGATGTCAATTCCTTATAGAAAGAAGAAAATTTAAGTGGGAACAGCAAAAATCTGAGAGTAATCATAACAACTAAGCTGTTGAGTAATTTCTTTATTTATAGTATAGATTATAATGTTGATCATGTATGATTAGTCACCTACATCAACTATATCATATTTTTTTAATAAAAAATTATCCCTATGGCTGGTAAAATTTAGAAAGAGGAAATTATGTATGCATGTAAAGTATAAAGTTGTGAAATTTAGTTAACCCTCTTATGTTCTTCTTCTTCTTATTATTATTAAATTGCAGGTCAATCAGGATTATGATTCTAACTTGATAATTGATTCAGAAATTAAGGTTTTATATTACTATAATTGTGATAATAAAAAAATATTTTACAAGAGTATTAATAAAAACCCTTATTAATCTATAACGTATATCTCATAACTCGGGTTTTGTACTTTTTAATAATTAAAAAACTCAATCAATTTGGTTAGTTTAGTCATAAAAATTTTAAATTATTTAACTATTTAATTTAGTTTTTAACTTTTAGATTTAATTTATTTTTAGAACTTTTGTTGCTAAAATTGAATTTAGTAAATTTATATGTTTTTATATATCAAAATAAACCAATTAATTTTATTAAACAATTTTTTTTAGACTGTTTAATAAAATTTTAAATTTTTCGATAAATAAAAATAATCTCTTTAAATTATATTTTAAATTGTTTAATTTTATTTAATTTTTAACTAATTTTATATCAATTTAATATTAATTTAACTTATTAAATTTTAAATATTTTGTTTTATCGGAATAATTTCTAATTAAGTTTTTATCATTAGTTTGTTTTGTTGCGTCCCTTTTTTAACTGTGATCCAAAATATCATATCCATAAATATCTGTGTCATAAACCCGTACAATAGTTGCCCAAAACTCTAATTCTCAAATTACTTCCCTTCGTCTGTCTGAAAAAGCAGCCAAAACTCTTGAATGTAATTCTAAGAGGATGAGTATAGTACTGAGAAGATCGCGTTCACTATGTTTAAAGAGGGTTTTTGCTGCATTTTTTAATGATCCCACACAATCGTACGCTGTTCAATCGAGGAAAGGAAGTCCGGTCGGTACTAGACCGACTTCGGAGATATGGAATTTTGGAATTAACCGGGAGCTTCATGTAAAGTCTGGATTTTTGGGGTTTAAGTCTTCAGTACGGATACAGGATGGGTCGGGGCAGTGTGCTGTGGATGATTATGGGTATGATGATGAAAAAGGATTAAAACGGGGTGGTGAAGAGGGTTTAGATATTTCAAGACTCGACATTTCTCAAGAGATCGTCTCTGCTTTGGCGAAACGCGGTATTAACAAATTGTTTCCAATTCAGGTGATTGTTTATCCTGAATTCTGAGCAAGTTCCACAAAGTTATGTTGTAGATCAATTTTTTTATATATGCTGTGTATAAAATTTCCTTTTTTAATTGATATAGAAAGCTGTATTGGAACCAGCAATGCAAGGGCGTGATTTGTTTGGGCGAGCTCGAACAGGAACAGGAAAAACACTTGCTTTTGGTATTCCTATTATGGACAAAATACTTCAGTTCAATGCTAAGCATGGGTAGGTTCACTTCAATTATCTTATGTTTGTTACTCAGTAACCTCGCATATTTTTCAATAATAGGATCAGTTACACTATTCTATTTGTATAGACGTGGGAGAAATCCTCTAGCCTTGGTCATGGCTCCAACTAGAGAATTGGCTCGCCAAGTTGAGAAGGAATTTCGTGAGTCTGCTCCCAGCCTTGATAGCATATGTCTGTATGGTGGTACACCTATTACGCGCCAAATGAGGGAGCTAGATTATGGTGTTGACATTGTTGTTGGCACGCCTGGGCGGATAATTGACTTGATGAAGAGAGGATCTCTTAACTTATCAGAGGTTCAGTTTGTTGTTCTTGATGAAGCTGATCAGATGCTTAGTGTGGGCTTTGTGGATGATGTTGAGACCATTTTACAAAGGTTGCCACAAAATCGGCATAGCATGTTGTTCTCTGCTACAAGGCCTACTTGGATTAGAACACTTGTCAGGAATTATCTTAAAGATCCATTGACTATTGATCTCGTGAGTGTTGCAATGTATTTGATATTACTGGGTAGATATTTGGGAACATAAATTCCTAGCAGCTGTGCAACTTATTAAATGGATTTGTCAACATTACATGTGTGGGACTCGAAACAGTTTGGATTGTTATTAATCAGTCTAGATTGAATGCTGCTATAATGGTTTGTCTTTCGTTCTTATTGCTGCTGGGATTCTCTAGGATTTTAACATTAGATGTGCTGTAGGTTGGAGATTCTGACAAGAAATTGGCTGATGGAATCACAATTTATTCAGTTGCCTCAGAAATGTATGAGAAGGCATCAATTCTTGGTCCCTTAATATCGGTATGAATCTAGACCACTTATTGTCATGTGCTGAGGCTTTTCTAGACTTTGAATGTTTGAGCTTATTTTTGCTTTGTAAGCTGCAGGTGCTGATGCAGTCTTGTACAAAACTTGCTTTTGTTCCCATCAATTATGTGCACACTCTCAGAATCTAATATGTGTTTGTTAGGAGCATGCAAAAGAAGGAAAATGTATTGTTTTCACTCAAACAAAACGTGATGCTGATCGACTGGCAAGTGCTATGGCAAGAAACTACAGTTGTGAAGCTTTGCATGGGGATATCTCACAAGCTGTGAGAGAAAGAACTCTTTCTGGCTTTCGGAATGGAAATTTTAATATATTGATTGCTACTGATGTTGCTGCTCGTGGCCTTGATATCCCTAATGTTGATCTGGTGAGCCAATAGTAGTCTGAAGTTCTTTTCTTATTTTATTAGTTTGTCAAGCCTGATTTCTTCTCAGTAGATGGAGTCTAACCCCTTCCAAGTGCTCTATATTTGAATCCCATCTTGATGGAGATTAGGCAGACTTTTACTTCTCATGCCAAATCCATTCCTTTAGGTTATCACTGATGTAATAGATTAGTTAGTTTATCTGTCTAGTAAGATTTGAATTTCAATTAGCCATAGTTAAATTAGAAGTATGGTTGAATTAGAATGGTTTCTCTGTTCTTACTTTAATTTATTAGTATATTTTGATATGTTCAGAACTAAAATGAGACTTCCTTTATTTGGGAGTGATTTTTAAAATCTTAGGAGTGATTCCTTGGCGTGTCCCTTTATTTCAATTCTTTGTTCATTAATTCCTTCCCTAACCAAACAGTTAGAAACGGTTTAGATTTACAGTTCAATGAAATGCTTGGCGTGTTCTCTACCCGTCTTACTTCACATCGATTTCAAGACGGTTTAGATTTACAGTTCAATGAAATGCTTGGCTTGTTCTCTACCCGTCTTACTTCACATCGATTTCAAGTACCGGATACTTGAGTTTCATTCTGATTTAGAAAGCCAAAACTGGGATCAATAACTTGTGAGGCATATAATTAAGTTGGAACTGGTTGTGTTTCATCTAACTGTATGAAAATGAAGTTGAATAACCTTGGAACTAATTTTGAGACATGTACTCAGTTTCCCTTTTTAAGTTCATTTGTTCCCCGCATATTCCTGTTGGACAGGTGATACATTATGAAATTCCAAACAATCCAGAAATATTTGTCCATCGTTCTGGCCGCACTGGTCGTGCTGGAAAGAAAGGAACTGCAATTCTCATTTACTCGCAGGATCAAGCCAGGCAAGTCAGGATAATTGAACGGGAAGTGGGTTGCAGATTTTCAGAGGTTAGTATCATATTCCTTGTTACTTGCCATATATATTGCAATATTGGAAAGAAACTATTTACACATATCCAATATGGATCATTTGATGTTATCTTGAGGCACCAAAAGTTTAATTTCTACTTCATTCCTGTTATGACATCTTTGTGTTTTCGTGTACCTAGTCTAACTAAATAACTCTGCCCTTATAACAGTTGCAATTTAAATCCCGTGCTATATGTTCTTTATTTGTCCCTCTTAACCTTGGTGGATTTTTATGTTTGGAGATTGATAGCAGTGACTGGAGCAAAGGAAATTATTTCCATCCGGCCTTATGTAGTAACTTGCACAATTAACAACGATCATTGTGCTATGCTGTTCATTTTTCTGTTTTTGTGATTCAGGTTCACTTTTGTATCATGTTCTTCCAATGTTCAGTGATATGGATATCTGTCACAATGTGCATATCCTACTCCTTCTGTAGATATATTCCTTTAACCCGAATACGCCTATGCTGGTTGTATTTTGTGTTGAAAGATCATATATTTTCTTTAATGTTATGCAGTTGCCTAGGATTGTTGGCGATGGAAGCATAAATATGTTTAGTGACAGGGGCAGTAGTCGATTTGGCTCTATAAGAGATCGCCAATCTGGTGTTACTGGTTTTGGTCGATTTGGTGGTCAAGCAGATTATGGATATGGCCGTTCTGGAAGATACAGAAATCCTGGATTTGCAAGTGCCGGTGGTCGTGGTGGCCAATTCTCTGGTCAGATGAATGAATATGGTCGCTCTGGTTATAACAAAAACCAACCAGGATATTTTGGTGGTTCTGGCTCTAATCGCAGTGGTGGTTTTGGTGAGCTTGGTGGCTCTGACCAGTCGAGTGCTTTTGGGGGCTATGGTTCACGTCGTTCCAGTGGATTTGGTGAGTCAAACAGTTCAAGTCGTTCTAGTGCTTTTGGGGGCTTCAATTCAGGCGATTCTAGAGGATTTGGTGACATCAATTCAATCCAAAATACTGATTCGCAAAGGAGTTCTTCGTCTAGTCGATTTGGTCGCATAGGACAAACCAGTAGTGAAGATAACATTTCTAGAAGAAGAGACTCCTAAAAGTCTTATGTCTTCAGTGATTTGTTAACTTAAGTTAACTTCTTATGAAGATCTTTTGTGTAGAAAAGTAAAAGTAATTAAGTACACCAAGTTATAGCTTTGATGAACTATCTCCTTTTGTCTCAATATTGAAAGTTACCAATGAGTTTCTATATGTGGTGGAACCCAATATGTATAGAAATGATACACTTCATTGACCAGAATAAATTTGTGAATACATAAATTACAATTGAAAATTACCTCACCTTTATGGTTTAAGTAGTATGTAATTTACATTATATGTAAAGACATTTGAGGTATGGTTTTTAAATGGTATATCATTATGACTTATTTTTGTCATTGAAATGCTTTTATCTATTCACCAGTTCAACATCTTTACCAGCACACACACAAATAGGTAAAAAGAATATGGAGAACTATGATGTTTTTGAACTATACAAACCCTTTGAGATCTCTAACATTATAATATGTACAAAAT
>JAOSBL010000003.1:2013627-2024163 GCA_027568915.1 Erythroxylum roraimae | reverse complement strand
AGCACCGAACCTCTATAAAAACAGCGTTTGCCTTTCTTCCCTATACTCTTTATTTAATTTGATTAAATTGTTTTGTGCGTATTAATTCCGCAAATTTTTGTAGAGCTTATCGAAAAAGATTAAAGATCTATTCAACCCCCCCTTCTAGATCGTTTACAGTAAGATTCAATTTTAAGCGAGTTTTGAATCTCTTAAAACTCGATTAAGTTTGAATGCAAATGATATGAGTCAGTTTTAATTAGACTTCCAAATAACTCAAGAATTTTTGAAAAAAAAAGTTTAATCATAAATTGGTGAGAGTTCATTCCTTATTTTTATAACTCATTAAAATAATTTCCAAAATAAAAATTAATTTCTTCAATTAAATAAAATTTCCAAATAATGAAATGTACAAAAGATGTTAAATGTACACAACTTATGGGCTCATCCCAATTTTGATGAGGCTTTATGTTGTATACATGAAATAGGAACTAAGCAGAAAGCCCATTGTCTACTTAAAACAGAACCTTCATTGTTTAGTTGCTTCTCTCCATGAGAAAAAACAGAGGGAGGCAGAGATAGAGTTGGGGTTTCAAGGTAAGCTCTCATTTGTTAATTTCTGTCTGGAATCAGATGGTCTAGTGTTCAAAGTTTCATTCTTTTTTATCTTCCTTTACACGGTTCTTTCTCTCTTTTTCTTTTTCCTTTTTTCTTGTAAGTTCTTTGTGAAAAACAGAGGGAGGCAGAGATAGAGTTGGGGTTTCAAGGTAAGCTCTCATTTGTTAATTTCTGTCTGGAATCTGATGGTCTAGTGTTCAAAGTTTCATTCTTTTTGATCTTCCTTTACACGGTTCTTTCTCTCTTTTTCTTTTTCCTTTTTTCTTGAAGTTCTTTGAGTTTTAGTGGTTGTGCGGACGATCTTGGGCGTGTTTCCTTGCTCTGTAACTTCAAATCTTTCTTTGTTGGCAACTTCGAGAAGATTCAATCTTTTGTAATTTGTTTGCATTTGTACAAATCTCTGTTTTTTTTTTTTACATGATCTGTTATACTGTGTAACACACCTCTGATTATAAGAATTTGTTGATCCGAATCCGAAGTTCCAGCCTTTGAACTTGTGGTATTGACACAGTGCCGCATAGAAACTTTTGGCCCCAGTTAGGTCATATGATCCGATGGTAGCGGTACCCAGTGAAACATAGGCCTCTTGCTACAGTCATTGGATCTACTACAATGATGCCTAATTTGGCTAGTGTATGTGTTGAAAATAGACATGAAGAGTTAAACTCTTAGACTTTTGGAGTGTTACATATTTCTGCTTTGCACGTTTGGTAATAGTTTCGTTAATGGAACTGAAAACTTTAGTTTAAAATGTTTTGTTTTTCACTTTGGAACACTTAAAATAGTAATATTAAAAGGGTAGAATCTGTTGTATGCATAGAGTAAGATATTGGTTACAATTTACTTTATTTGGTTTTATTAATCATTGTGCGGAATGAGTTTTAGTTTACATATCATTGAAGTTGAATTTCTATGATTTTTTGTTTCAAGATGCTTGAGGTTTTTCATTTTTGTTGTTTTACAGCAATGCAGATCTACTTGTTCTCATTTGTTTCTTTGTGACATTTTCTTTTGGTGCTTCAGCTAAGAGGCTGTTGATTTGAATCACATAAATGTTTCTCTAGAGAAAAGAAAGATGAAAAACGGTAGCAGTTATGTGCCACCTACTTACGTTCCCCTGGGACAATCAGATACCGAAGCAGAGATTTCTCCCCGCAATGACAACCACTCTGTTGTCCCCAGTGAAAGTGACAGAGTAGTCCCGTGGTCATCCGGAATCTGTGCTTGCTGTGATGACATTCAGAGCTGTATGCTACTCTCTATCTTGCGACCTTTTTTTATGAGACGAAAGTTGTATTAAGTTGCCTAACGAATAGAACACAAGTTAAAATCCATTTCTAACACAAGTTAAAATCCACTTCTTGTCTTGTTATGGTTGTTTATGGGACTTCTAGGCTAAGGATTTCTTGCAGTATAAAATCATTGAAATGGTGTTACGAATCTTGTCCTGATCAACTGAAAGCCATTAAAGCTACCATCTACAATAAAATCCAAATTATCTAAATTAGGATTTTAAGTGACACTAGTTGTTAGTTTTACCTAACACTGCAAGCTATACAAGTAGTTGCGTGCATGTATGACCTTTTTCTGTAATTGTTTCCAGCAAATCAACTTATTCAAGCAAGGACGGTTTTGATATTTTCTGAGTTTGTATAAGTTGATACCATTTATTTTATTGTGGCATCATGGTATTAACTTCATGAGACATTTTTAGATTAGTTAGTAGTTTCCTATTTGCTGACGTGAACTTTTAATACTTTGTACAGGCTGCATCGGTCTCTTTTGCCCTTGCTATCTGTTTGGGAAGAACGCAGAGTCGTTGGGTTCTGGAACTTTGTTAGGATCATGCACGACACATTTCATATTGTGGGCTCTTATCAATACTCTCTGTTGCTGCATGACTGATGGACTTTTGTTGGGCTTACCTGGATGCTTTGTTGCTTGTTATGCTTGCAATTACCGCAAGGCACTGCGAGAGAAGTATAATCTACAGGTGTGGCTTGTTTATATGTTACAACTTCATATGCAGTATCCTTTATTCCCTAGCTAGTATTGAGATTTATCTTCAACCTGCAGAATAAATATAACCTTACTAATATAGTAATGCAAGAAATCAACCGTGTACAGGAAGTTCATTTAATCTGTTGTGCATGCACACTCCCCTGAGGTACAGCTGAATTTTAAAAATGTAGTCAGTGATAGCTTTCGCCGGTATATCCTTGCTATCATTGAAGCCTGTTGATAAGTAGATGAAAGAAGCTAGCTGATCAACAATTTTGGTTGATGAATGTAGGAAGCTCCGTGTGGTGACCTTGTCACTCACTTCTTCTGTCATTTGTGTGCAAATTGTCAAGAATACAGGGAAATTCGCGAGAGGTCTGGTGACCCGAATCATTCTGCTCTTACGTTGGTGGAGGTCACTGCTCCAACTGTGCAGACAATGGAGTAATGTAATATCAAAACAGTGTCCGTTGTCCTCGATTCTTCATCTCGTTCGCTAGATTATCCGAGTCATCAAGGCGGCGGATCGCATATATCATGTTATGTTTCCACGTGGGTGTATACGTAGCTCTTATGGGTGTTTTCTCACTTGGTCTTCATCAATTCTGTGGTCTTCACAGAGACAGTGAAGGTACAGACCTGGGAGAAATAAGAACAGACCCACATGCATTCTCAACATTCTCAACATCCTCTATTCCTCTTTGTATATCCCCCATTCAATTTGTTATGTTTTTCCACTCTTACGGACTTCTGCAGTCAGGAATCCATATATAACAACTGTAGCTAAAAGCTCTCCAATCGCCATTAGAGGACGAGGTTTCACCAACACTTAAAAGAGTTGTTATGTTTTGCAATATGTATGTATTGATTGTGCTTTTGCTACCTATTTCATATGGAGCATTGTCATATACAAGATATAGAAAGAACACTGCCTTTTTTGGTTGATATATTGTGGGACTCTTGATATATTCCATATTCGGATATAGTGCACACCATAGTAAAAAATGAAACTAATGAAAGTTGTTAATTATATAATGAGGGTATGCTTTGGAGCAATTAGTAAAGTTAATAGAAACAATCTTTTTGTAAAAGACAAAAAGAAGGTTGAGTACAATTGATATTGCTCGGTCTTTCAATCCTAAAGACTTTATTGGTTTAAATAAAATTAATAATAAATATTATAGCTTTTAATTGTATGAAAGGATTTAAATAAATAAAAAATGATTTATTTAGCCATCCATACCCTCTCGCGTTAATCCCACGAGCCTCTTGTCCATTCTTATTCGATCACAACGGTGGGGGAGCAAGTCAAAATAGAAAAACTCACATTGAGTTTAGGGATAATCAGGCTTAAACTGATGACTTCCACCACGTCAAGGTGACACTCTACCGTTGAGTTATATCCCTTTCCTTGTCCCCATTGAGAAATAGAACTGACTAATCTTAAGGCAAAGGATCGAGAAACTCAACGCCACAATTCTTGAACAACTTGAAGTCGGGCCTTCTTTTCGCACTATTACGGATACGAAAATAATGGAAAAAATACGATTCAATTGTCAACTGCTCCTATCAGAAATAGGATTGACTACGAATTCTAGCCATAGTATATGGTTTCATAAAAACGTATGATTTTCCCGATCTAAATAAAGCAGGTTTTACAAACAATCTTTTTGTAAAATACAAAGAGAAAGTTGAGTACAATTGATATTGCTCGCTTTTCCAATCCTAATGACTTTATTGATTTAAATAAAATTAATAATAAATATTATAACTTTTAATTGTATGAAAGGATTTAAATAAATAAAAAATGATTCTATTTATTTAATGAAATCATAAGATTAGGATCAAAAGTGGTATAATAATTAATATTAATCCTATAAATTCACCTATTACATAAAATTATTTTACTTATTAAAAAATAAAATTTGTGTAAAACTTAAATAAGATTAATTTTATAAATTTATTTATAATTAAGATTCTATATTTTATTTAATAATTTTATATAATTAATTATTATATAATTTAATATATGTAAGCAAAAAATTAGAGAAAAAAAATAAACAAATCACTTTTGAGTATCATGCGAGATATGTGACTACGTCCCTTTTACAGCTCTTGCTATATAGCGGACGACGGGAATTATGTGCCTATCTCTCTATCTCTCTGAGGTGACGCAATGGTAGCCTTTGGAAGCGCAAAGCGGCAGTGCCCCAGCAGCCACAACTGCTCGGAATGGGCTAGAGTGTACATGGAGTATTGCCTTTGCAGTTTTAGAGATGGGGTTTCGCTGTCCTTAGGTTTGGTTAGTGTTTGCAGTTGGGGAATCGCAGAGATACCGCAGATTATCACTAACTACAAGGAGAAATCTGGCCATGGTCTTTCTATTGCTTTCTTGACCACATGGATTATTGGGTGTGTTTTCTTTTCTTTAAAGATTGTAACTTTCTTGGTTTTTTGTTTCGTTGTTTTATCATTGTTTTTGTAGTGTTTCAGGTTCAGGTTCAGGATCTGCATCTAGTCATCTACCCTTTTCGTGTCTTTTTGTATGTGCAAGTTATTCTTTTTTAACTTTGTTTACTTGCTTTGGTGTCTTTTACAGGGACCTTTTTAACGTGTTTGGTTGCATGCTGGAACCAGCTACTGTAAGTGGGTGCTTTCGCATGTCTGTGTTGTTGCGTTAGCTTGTGTTGATTGTTCGTGGGACTTCTCAGCCAATCGTTCTGTATATGTTTGATGATTTTAACCATATTCTTGCACAAACATGAGCATACTTATTCTGCGTGTTCCTTCTAGTAGATGTGCACTCACACTACCGTTTGAAGTTCAGATTGCTTTAGTTTTATTTGCAGTCTGCACTCGTCTCTCGATTTGATCTGAATGACGAACTGGCTATTGCTATCTGCTTGTTTAAAAGCTCCATATTTTCCTCTCTGTAACATAAACATAGATCAAATCCTCTTCCTTTGAGCTTGCAGTAACTGACGTTGAATTATCATTGTCTCAAGTCTCGAGAATTATGTGGTCTGTACGGACTATAACATGAAGTTACCCTACTTTAGGTCTTATTTAAAATAATGTGCGTTCTGATCTTTCACATTGAATTTCATTCAAGGGTATGGCTAACGTTTGGTATTATTCTGCAGCTTCCAACGCAATACTACATGGCAATGGTGAGTTAGTCTATTAAAGCTCAATCAGTTCTGAACTTCTGATTAATTCCAATTTCCTTGCTTCAATTTTGTCTTATCTTGTCACGCAGTTATACACCCTTACCACCCTAATTCTTAGTGGGCAGACTGTGTACTATGGCTACATATATCATCGATTGAGTTGGAGCAGAAAAAACTACAAGGTAACAATTCCTATTATTGACTGTTTCATGCCACTTGTGGTTAATTATGTTTTAAATTATGGAATTCTCACAATAGCTAGAAAGAAGCGTTTCATGTGATGCTGGGTTGATCATAGGTCTTTAACTACCTTCTGAAAATAAGATGTTTTAAGTTCCTGTTCTCTGGAACATTAGAACCTAGAGGAACCAATGATTTTTGTTTAAAATTGAGTGAAAAATACAATGGGAAAAGCTTTAGTAACACTCCCAATTTTGAGGTGGGGGTTGAAGATGCCGTCATTGTCAAATGTCAATTGTAAGCAAGGGCGATATGTTACTTATAAAGGTTTGCTGTTTAGATTTCTGTTGAGTGTCTTCATGTGGAATACGTTTAACAGTTGTAATTGGACTTCAGACTGAAGTGGCAGAAAAAGATAGGCGGGTGAACAATGATGCTACAGTAAAACAATTCAATCAGGCTGATAAACAGAAACATGGATCCAACACTGTTGTCAGAGAAAATGTTTTAAGTTCACCTATACCTCTTCCAGCAGTCCATGACCGCCGTTCCCCAGGAAGGGAATTATACTACATGTAAGGTTTCTATTCTCAAAGTTGCTAATACCCCTCTAGTATGTTTAGCTGACCTAGAGTCCTGAATTAAGATAAGTATGAGTAATTCAGACTATTCAGTGTATAGTTTACGAATGAACTTTCTAGTGCCAATCATTGATAAGAGAAAATCTAGACCCCTTTTCCTGTGTTGGGGATTCTGTTAGAAGCTTAGGTGAGACCTAGAAGCTTAAACAATTCAACTATTCATCATTGAAAAGTAGGGATTAATTAATGAAACTTTTTTTTCATTCTTCCAAGTTGACTTTTACATTGTAAACAGCCCCAAGTATAGATATCTCTGATTCCTTACACTGTAACCATTCATTTCTATTCTTCTGTTATTAAATTCTTGTTTGTGATGCATGAAATCAATCAGTATGCTCGTGTCATTTGCTGTCTTAACATTTAAATCTATTAAGATAGACGATAATGCTATCTTACATAGATCCCATCATAATTTATTTTGATTATTCATTTAGTTTTCCCTTACCAATTTTTGTTGTTATCAACATCATCAGGTCAGCTAGATCTCTTTCCAGTAGTCACACCCCCACAGCAGGGTCCCTTTTAGCGCAAAGAATGTCTCCTAGATCATTTCCTAAAAGAAATTCCGTTGAGGAGCCCTTACTTGATCCAGTTATTTCTGCTCAATCTGAACCAAATCTGAGCATCAGAACCACCCTATGTGTGGTAAGCCCCATATATTATCCCCAAAGTTAGATTTCTGGGCCAGCATTCTGGTTTAGTTCATTATGCTATTTCACTAAAACATGGCTTCTTTTATATCTTACAATTCAGGTATCAGCATTTTCATTTCTCGGGACTTTCAATCTTAATCAAGCAGAAAATAAGAGGCCTGATAAGGTGTTCGGAGGTGCCACTCATGGATTTGTTATACAAGTTGGAAGAAAAATTTTGCAGGTAACTGATGAGGTTGAGTTTCCTTTATATATTGCTAATGAATTATGGCCCAAGCTGTAATCTTTTCACTTTTGTCTATAGGTGTCCTCTTACTTGGAAAGTGAATTTGTCATGGCTAATACATCACTTGATACTTATGTACTTCACATTGAAGCTTGAGTTAATTCATTAGCAGTTATTGCTTATAGTATTTGGCTTATTCAGACTTCTTTAAGATTTCTATAGAAATTTACAATCTTTTTTCATGTTTCTTGTTTACCTTATGATAAGCACAAATAATTAAGTGCTAATGGGAATTCAGGTCAGTGGAGGACTTTCATCCAAAAACAGCATTGAAACAAGCAACGGGCCTGGGACCTTCTTTGGTTGGGCAATGGCAGCTATCTACATGGGTGGACGACTTCCCCAAATATGCTTGAATGTAAGATTATCTCACTAAGATGGCTTTAGGCATTAGGATAGGAACGATTAAAGTTAACTAGTATTATGCTATTCTTTGCAAATTTCTGCAACTGAATTCAACTGCTTCATCAAATTTTTGTAGATCCGGAGAGGCAATGTCGAGGTAAGGATGCTGACTTGTATTACTTATGATCACTTTACAGATATAATATAAGATTGGCATATTGGCTACTGGGATTTTATGTCAACCAACAACAGTCCCCTTCCCCACTCCTATGGTTTCCTGCTTCACTTCCCAACTCTTTTAATGGATTTGATTGCATATAGATAACTTTTAATTATGTCAACTCTACGTGCGATTTTTCTCTACAATTTACAGGGCCTCAATCCATTCATGTTCGTCTTTGCTTTGGTTGGAAATGCCACCTATGTAGCAAGGTGTTTTTCATTCTTCCGTTACTTCGATCATTGCCCTTTTCAAAATTTATGTTTCTTCAACTTACAAGAATGTCTGCTTTTACTAATAACATATCCATATACATCTCTAATTTTTCATCTCTTTTCTCCAAAAACATTGGGCAGCATACTCGTCAACAGCTTGGAATGGTCAAAAATCAGACCAAATTTGCCCTGGCTTGTAGATGCAGGAGGCTGTGTGCTGCTTGATACTTTCGTATCCTAATCAAAGATTATTCATATGATTCATTTGCCAAGTTATGCTGAAAAGCAAGAAAGTATCCTTAAAGAGACAGACCAATGGTGGTCTGTTTTTCCATTCTATGTAGAACCTTAACTTAATCAGATATTATTCCAGTTCATTTACTTCCGGTATTGGAGTCCCAAAGCAGAAGAAGATCAGCAGAAAATATCCATTGCATGTTAGGCAGCAATTTCCAAAATTTTGGCCGAGGTAAGTATAATAGTGCGAGGAATGCTCATCTGTTATGACATTTTATGTGGTTTTGAGATATCCATCTCCAAGCTATGCATGCATTGAATTGGCACATAGCATGCCTTGATTTTTCATTTCATCACGTTACTTGGACCATAACTGGCACAAACCTTTCTTAAATCTATCTGATAGAAGTCCAGCCATGGCTCCTCCAACTCTTGTCCGCTTGTTCCAAAGCCTCTTGTTCCTTTGCTTCCCGGCATATCTCCACCACTACCCTTTTGCCTCCCTGGAAAATCGGAATGAGGACCATCCTACGCCAGTTCATAATCTAAACGCACGTCCCCCTTTTGCACCATCAACGATTCCCATTTCTGATCCTCTCCCTCCTTCCTACCATCACGGGCTTCCCCTTAGTTACCGTTCATTCAATTCCTTTGCCTGTGTAAACTATGCTCCAAACTTTTGCTTGCTTACCTCAAACTTTATTACTTAGGACTGCTACTGAAACTGAGCGAATAATCTCAAGTATACAATCAATTGAAACTCCAATCTAGTGTTTGCTTCTGAAGAATATACTGGTAAGTAGCTATAAAGTAACATATTTTGTTGCATTTAGGTTTCACTGCCATTGAAATGGTTGCTGATTTCTTTCCCACCCAGAGAAGTGAATGGCTTGGATGGTATATTTTGAGCCAAGGTGGACCACAATCATAAGAGTTTTTCTTTTTCTTTTTTTTTTCAATTCCTACAAGTAGAGAAGGTTTTGTAATAATTTTTGTGGCTTTGGTTAAAAGAAAAATGGAAACTTTGATTTCTTAATAATAACAAAATATTATGAGAAATTTTATAAAATTTTTGTATATTTTTTAAAATTTTCAAAAAAATCTTAAATTTCAGTTTAAATTAACAAATTACACGACTAATTAAATAAAAATTACATATAGACCGATTAAAATGTTGCTTATGTCAAAATTTAATTTATTTTTAAATTTGAATGATGTTAATTAAATTAGATTCAAATTAATAATTTATTACAATTATTTTAAGTTATTGATTTAAATTAAATTAAATTAATTTGATTTAAGTTTAAGAATTAAGTTGAGTTATTATAATATTTATACTTTTAAATAATATAATTTGTGTTGGCACCAATAATGGTCTTATATACAAGACCACCTGACAAAAACAAGTTATTTATACAGACTAATGCTCTTCATTAATCACCTTAGTGAAGATTAAGATAATAATTAAGCCATAAAAAGACTGCCTTGGTGGAAATCAGCATTTATGTTTTATAATCAGTATTAAAATAAGACAGCCACAATTATGTGATTAGTCAACATATGCTTACATATATAAATATCACAATAATTTTGACTTTTTTTGGTTTTAGAGAAATGATAAAAAATTGAAAATACAATTAATACGAACAACTGACATTTTGGGTCGAAATATTGAGTTTTGAGTCGAAATCAGATTTGTATTTAAAATTTTAATTCATCAATGTATTTTAATTTAGTTGATGTTTATTTTCACTTTTTACTTAATTAATATAAACTAAAATTTAAAGTTTTAATTGAAAAAATAAAATAACAAAATATGTTAATTTCAAATTAATTAAAAATTGGGTTGAATTCGAGTTTGAAAAGATAAATTCGATCTAAATCGATTTAACTAAAATATTACAATTTGTACCCGAATTAATCGACTCGAATCGAGACAAAGAATATGTTACCGAACTTTGTTAAAAAAAGTGCAATTACAAATCATTCCA
>JAOSBL010000003.1:1960731-1975779 GCA_027568915.1 Erythroxylum roraimae | reverse complement strand
ACGACTTCATTCTTATTATTCAGACTTAGGAAGTGTCAGTATAATTTTATCGTAATATGGTAATCATCATCATCATATTCCGACGTCCCGCAATGAAACATGATCTGGGAGGTCTGATAGTACGCATCCTTATTTTTACATTGTAAAGAGGCTATTTCTAATAGAACCACATGAAGATGTTACAAGATAATAGTGATGTAGGTCAAAAGTGTAAATACTTAAAAACAGACAATATATAAATACTAGGAATATAAAATCAGTAAAGAAAATACTAAACATAAAAATAAAATAATAATAATAATAATAAGAATAATAATAAAACAAAGTGTGATAATAAAAAAATGTCAAGTAGGGACTTATACTAAAAGTTCTTACCAGACACCTTGTAAGGACAGCAAAGATTTTACCATACTTATCAGGACGCGATGCCAGAGAGTTTACTATTTACGGGTCGCATCATCACCTGCAACCCTCCACCACATGGAAGGAAACACGACCCTGGCGACACAAAGCAACGACATTGATGAAGACGATATCTTTAGAGTGAAGTCGTGGACAATTTTTCCAATGGTAACTCTATTTGACCCAGAAGTCAGATCTTCATATCTTCCTCTTAGTCTCTGTGCTAAATGATTAAAGATTAAAAAGATTAAAAAGTACATGGAAAGAAAAAACCTGAGCTTGTAGGAAGATACTCGGCGTATCCAATGAACAAACGGAACACCAAAGATATTGAGATTTTAGAGATATTACTGGCAAGGTTTGTTATCGTAATATAGTAAGTGTCATTATAACGGTGGATTCTAGATTTCAGGTGACCTCTTTCGCATTTGTAAGTGTTAAACAGGAGTTCATGGAGTACGCAAACCTGCTTTAAACTTTTACTTGGCTGCAGGAAATTTTAGTTTCTTTCTACTTTCTTAAGAATACTGCTTTCCTGCTTTAGCATGAGTTGTTGGAATCAGACCAGAAACTTGAAAATTTTGCTGTTCAAACATATTCTTTTCTTCTGCTTAGGATGCATCAACGTCAGCTGTATTCAGGTTCAGGGTTCTTCAGCTACCATATATGTTTTGTTATTCCCTGTCAAAATTCAGGCAACAACATCAGGATCTTCCCTTTTTCTATTTCCTGTCTTTTTAGGCCATGTCTAGAAAAGTTGGGACATACCATGCCTAATTGAACACAGGAAATATGATGCAAGAGGGGAAAAAACTCAAAAGTGTTGATGGAACATCCACTGGTCAATGTTTTTGATATGAACATGATTTGATTATCGATGTTATGAGCAGATGAAGCTTCTTCAAAGCAGTAGCTACTTCCTTGTGTATGGAGTTTCTGATGATAGACAGGAAGCTGAAAATGGTGTAGTGTATTGTAGTTAAAGTGGAAGAGGTCAAATTTTTAGAGATGGCAATAGACATTTCCGTTAATTTTTTAAAAAATATAAAATATAAAACGTCTTTTTTTAATTGAGTTCGGACTTGAGTTGTCTAAACTTATACTTACTAGAAACATAATTTTTTAAAACAAAAGGATATCATTTTGCTTTAAAATAGTTGGACCTCAAGCTGGTTTGAATCTAAGCTCAGTTCATGACCGACTTATCAAAAACACTTAAATCTAGATACATAGCCGTCCATTGTCATCCCATAAAATTTTATTTAAAGAGAGTTTAAAGAAAAGCTGAGACTGTGAAATTCTAAAAATTGAATCGGGTCAAACCAGTTCAGGATCGATATCGCAATTTTTTGTAATTACAATTTTATTAGAATAATTTTCAAGGACAGTGTCTTTATCTTCCAGAACAGTTCTGTTGTCTGCTAAAAAGGGTAGGGTTTAGTTGCTTTAGTTGGGAGACAGTAGACATTAACAAGACTTTGAGACCCTGCTAGAAACTTTCAACCATCAAGCATCTTTATACTTCAAAAGATGAACAATGACAAAATGCTTGCCCTTTTTAAGCAAAATTGGTTGGCATTTTAGGTACTTCATGCATTTTATATCTAAGACATAAATTCACATATTAATAAATTGAGAATAATAGGTGAAATTTAATAATACATCAACAACAATTTTATAAAAGTCTCGTTAATAAGTGAAGTTTCGGAAAATTTAATAGTACTTAACCTTATTCCTAATGAATAGAAAGACTGTTTCCAATAGAATTACACGAGTGAAATTTAATAGTAATATAAATAAAAAATTTAGATTGCAGATTTTAAGTTACTATGTAATTATGGTCAATTATGAATCAATATCAAAAATTATAGTAATAATTACGATGAATTAAAAAAATATCTTAATTAAAAAATATATAAAAATTTTTAATTTTAAAAATATAAGTTTAACTATGAATTTAAAATTAGTATAAACTTAACCTAAAAGTAACAAAAACGCTTAAGCTTAATTAAATTTGAGTTTAAAATTGGATTTGATAAATTCAAATCGATCTCTTCAAAATTAACGAGTCACTTTAAATTCTACTAGATTCGAATTTAAGTATTTAAATTGATTAAATTCAAACTTAACAATTTTTTTAAAATTAAGACCAGCTGAGCTCATTATTAATTTTGAATTTAAATAAAAATTATAATTACTTTAGTGAAATAAATTATGATTATCTCTATTCTTAATTAATAATGAGCTCAAACTACATGTTTCAAATAAAAAAAGCAAATGCTTTTAAGTTTTAACTTCTTCATTTAATAACATCTTCAGCTTTTAATATGTGAAAAAATTTATAATAATATTTAGCTATTTAAGTATATTTTTCACGACCGATAAATTAAAGAGTTAATTACAAACAAAATTTAAGCTTTACTTAATTTAGTCCGAAATTAAAAAGTGACAATTAAATATTTAAGTTTCTAATTTTTTGTAATTTTAACTCGATATTAGTATCTTTGTTGATGTTTCTGACGTAACTTGCCACATAAGACAAATATCTTTAACACTCATACATGTCAGACTTAATTAAACTAATTAATTAAGTTTCGGTACTGAGTTTCATTAAGATTTTTTAATTTCAAAATAACGTAGTTTAGTTAAACAACTTAATTAGTTAGTTTAACTAGTATGACGTGTATAAGTATTAAGAGTATTTGGCTTATGTGGAAAGCCATGTTAGTAATATTTCGGGTAAGAAGAATTAAAAATTTAAGCATTTTATTATTTTTTAACTTCGGGATATAATTATAAAATTAAGTAATGTTTGAGATTATTTTAATTAACCCCGAATTAAATCATATATTTGATCGAATAATTTATATTCTAAGAAGAATAGTGAGACAAAGCCGGTCTCTGTCTTCTCCCTTTTTCAACTGTCTGTCTCTTACTTGAATATCTTGTTTTCTCCTCCCAAGTCCCAACAGCTGCTTGTAATAAAAATAAATAATATAATTAATAAATTAAACAAATTCAAAGTCAGAAACTTAAAAAAAAAAGAAAAAGAAAAATAAAACAAGTCCTTGTCCTTGACCCAAAGAGACGGCATATAAAAGAGAGAGAAACTGTATCTCTGTCTCCACGAGAGTGAATTCTAGAGAGAGAAAGATAAATATTAAATAGTCAATTAATGATAAGAAGCATATATAGAAGAACCCGCAGACAGAGAGGAGCTGAGAGAGAGAGATAAAGAGTAGGAAGATCTGAAGCTCAAAGCTCCGTAAATGGAAGGTATATTCTTTTCTTTTATCTTTGTCTTCATCTATGATAGCCTAGCCCTAAGATTCTCTCTCTCTCTCCTTTTACTCGTTGTTTACTTCGTTAAGAACTCGATTGACTTCTCTGGGTCTCCTTGAATTCGATGTTTCGTTTCTTTTCTCGTTCTGGGTTTTCTTCATTAAGTGTATTATCTATTTTTTGAATCGTAATTCTACACAAAGTAGGGCGTTATATCCGTAATTCAAATATTTTTCCCTTTGTTGCTTCAATTGCTACTTTTATGTTGTTTTGGTTGCAGAGATGTGAATTGTGTTCTTATATATAGCGATTGGTTTGATTTTAGTGTTAAAGATTCTGTTTTTGAGTTGGCTATTTAATTATCAAATGTTACATCCATGGTGTATTCAGCAATCATTGTAAATTGAGCTTATGCCCATCATTTGATTGATGACGACCAACTTTTGTGGATAATTTGAATTTGACTTAACATACAATCTATTTTGCAAGTACTCTTGAATAGTTTGTCTCAGCTGGGATGTTATTCTTGTTTTTTTTTTTTTTAACTCTTGAATAGTTTTCCTTTTTCTGTTCTAAAAAGTGATTGGGCAAATTTTTACCAAGTTTTCAATTTGAGCAACATTCTGAAAATGTCTTGCCTTACTGGATTATGTTCAGTAGTATTTGTTTTACTGCTGTTGAACGTGTATCAATAATCAAATAAGGTATTCCAGAATTCTGGAAAATACAGATTCACCTTCATGTATATATTTGTATGTGGTAAAAGGGGGCATTGCTTGGTATATAACATAAAAGCTTTTGGACATCTATCCAACATTGAGGGGAATTTCAAGTCTTTAGATTATTCGCTTCATGAGTAAGTGCTTAAGATTAGGATTGTCACCGAATCCCCTTCCTTAGGTTGCAGTTCCATGGGTAATATGGCTGTTATGTGCACTTATACTTGTCTGAAAATATGATGAGCATTTGCAACTTTTACCAAGTTTGCAATCCAAACAAAGTTAAGCTGGTTACTGCAAGAGAGTCGTCAAAACTTTTAGTTGCAGTACAAAGTTTTGGTTGGCTATATTAAAGCATTTTTAGTAAAAGAAATAATCTCAATAGCTCTTATTTCTTGAACTGTGCATTTAAAAAATCTCAGGAGAGTAAAGTTCCATAGTACTAATGCCTTTTGTGACTTATGACCAATCTTGTTGTGCTAGTTATTGATATTGTGTTGAGTGTGATGGTGTGAGTCAAGAGCAGAAGCAAAATATGCTAAATGAGGACCACAATAACATTGCATGTATTTTGATTTTTGTTTGACCATGTTAAGGCGTCTGTGTTAGTCCACATATTGGTCAAATGTAAACTATATTTTGCTGGTAATCCCAAATATTTTATGGAAGTGACGTATCACAATTAATAGCAGTCTTCTCACCTTGGTCAGCAGCTTTTAATTGAATTTTATTTGGTGCTTTTTGGAGCTCATGTTGGATGGGAGAATGGTGCTCCATTTTTTTTTTTGGGGTTGCATTAACTTTTTTTATAGAAGGAAATTTTGTGCATTAAGTTGTTGCATTGCTACTGGAAGTTAAAGTCAATTTCTGATAGCTCATTGGTAATGTACGGCACAAATTTTTTCTGGAAACAGAAGCAATTTTGAAAATGTAAGAATTGATGGGCCTGAGTCTGTTCTTCCATATTTTCCTGTATGGAACATTATGCTTCTTATTTATTGAAATCTTAAACGTTAGGTTACTGTCTGCTTATCTCTGTATCTCAACTTTCCAAGATTAAGTAGATATCCTTCTATTTTGAAAAAATGTTAAGCATTTTATGTCATGTTTGAAAATATAGATGAAGGATGCAAGTTTGTATATTTCCCTAGTTTTCAAAGAACATGATCGATCTCACCACATTTTTCGATCTCTTAAACTTGCTGCTTCTCTTCATTTTCTTTTTGTCCTTGAGAGTGTTTTGTTGCATCTTATTTGTTTTTAATGTTATAGGAATACTAATATTGGGGCTGAATAATGAATGCAAAAACTTGCTATTTAACAGGTAGATCCCCAGACCAAGAATCAGTAGAGTCTGGGACAAAAAGATCTAGTGTATCATCTGGCACTAGGTCTCGTATCCGTAAAGAATTTCTTTATAGGCTTCTGGACAGTGAGCCCTTGACTGCCAAGCTTGAAGACTGGTTTGAATCAATATCTGAGAATTCACCTGGAAAAAAGTCTGCATTTGATGTACCTTTTGAGTTGATAGAACTTCAAAAGTTTGACTATGCATTGGAGGGAGTTTCATTTCAGCAGCTAATTAGGATGCCCAATGCTGTCTATGCTTCAACATCAGATGCTGTGGAAGCAACTGCATATCTTGCTATTGAAGACTTTTTGCATGCAAGTGTGAAGGGTTTGTGGGAGGCCTTTTGGAGTCAAGATGATCCAATGCCTTTTTCCATTGCCTGTTTGTACAATTCAAACTTAAAATTCTACCAGGCTGAGAAGGCCATAGCTAAAGGGATGCTTGGAGGTCTTGGGGCAACTGGTGTATTATTAGACAGCCCTAGACATCCACATGGAAAGTGGGATCATGTTCTTGAATTAGCACTCTTGAGGCCTGATATTGGAAATTTTGCTGTGGGCAGTGAGAGGCAACCTTCTTTATCTGTTCTAGGCGACGTTCTTTTCTATGCTTTACGCATTTTATTGTCAAGAAAATTAAGCAGATTGAACTTTTCTGAGAATTCAAACTCGGTCTTTGTTCTTGTTGTTGATTCTCAATACGGAGGGGTTATTAAAGTTGAGGGAGATGTAAATAGATTGGAGTTTGATGTGAATAATGTATACAACTGTTGTGCGGACTGGATACAGAAGCATTGTAAAGTCTCCGTCTCTCCAATAGATAGGATTTGGAATAAACTCGGCAATGCGAATTGGTGTGATATTGGTGCTTTGCAGGTACTTTTTGCAACCTTCCACTGCATTATTCAATATATGGGGATGCCAAAACACTCAATTGAGGACTTAGCGGCTGACCATGGTTCTCGCCTCCAAACAAGAAGAGTGGAGAGGCAATTGGGAGATAGCATGGTCAATGGAAGTGGTTTGTTTAGGTTCCAGCAGCACACTGTAAATCCTGAAATTGTTGAGGTTCAAGATGAATCCATCAAAATTGAGTCTGAAGAGTTAATAATGAAGTTGGATGTGGGATCTGTATTGTGGTTGGAGGACTCAGATCAACAGAAGGGCTATCAAATCAATGAAGTGCTGCACAATGGTGAGCTACGGTATTATCTAGCTTCAGCTGTCGAAGATCCGGGTAAATCTTTGTTCCTTTATGTTGGTTCCCATCCTTCTCAAATTGAACCGGCATGGCAGGATATGAACTTGTGGTATCAAGTTCAAAGACAGACCAAAATATTGACTCTAATGAGACAAAAAGGATTATCAAGCAAGTATTTACCTCAGTTGAGTGCTTCTGGCAGGATTGTCCATCCGGGTCAATGCAGGAAACCTAACTCAGGTGGGAATTGTGATCACCCATGGTGTGGTACCCCAATTCTGGTGACAAGCCCAGTTGGTGAAACAGTTACTGATATGGTAAATTCAGGCAGATTTGGTGTGGATGAGGCCATTAGGTGTTGCCATGATTGCTTGTCTGCACTCTCTACTGCCTCTTCTGCTGGCATTCGGCATGGAGATATCCGAACAGAAAATGTTATTTGTGTGACATCTAATGCAAGGCATCCCTATTTTGTCCTCATTGGTTGGGGTCATGCTATTCTCGAAGACAGGGATCGCCCTGCAATGAATCTTCATTTTTCATCCACTTATGCTCTGCAGGAGGGAAAGTTGTGCTCAGCTTCAGATGCAGAGAGCTTGGTTTATATGCTTTATTTTTCATGTGGTGGTTCTTTACCAGATCTAGATTCAGTTGAGGGTGCACTTCAATGGAGAGAGGCCTCTTGGTCTAGGAGATTGATTCAACAGAAACTTGGTGATGTGTCGACTGTGTTGAAAGCATTTGCCGACTATGTGGACAGTCTTTGTGGTACTCCATATCCTATTGATTATGATATATGGTTAAGAAGGTTGAGGAGAAATTTTCATGAGGATGACCCTGGAAAGGAGATTGACACGTCGGGATAGGATATTCCCTCTGTTAAAGTTAGCAGTATGAATCAGCACATCTTATGAATCATTTTTCACCTCCTGCCTACGGCAGTCAAGGGCATAGGGTTTCCATCAGCTGAAGACAAATGACAAACACGGGTCCTGAAATCCTTATCTGTGAAGATTGACAGTTCTTGAGGATGGTTTGGTTGTTTCATGAAGCAGCCTATTTTGGTTATTCTTTCTGGCGTTGTTTGGGCTGTTCTCTTCACGTGAGGTGCTGAATTGGGTAAGCATCCCGCAAATTGGCCACGGTGTGTTGCCTCATTCTTGTCAAGCTGCTATGGATTTGCTTACTAATGCAGTCCCTGCATCTTATAGAGGTACTTTTCTCTTTTGTTGATGACTTTAGAGATTGTGTCATTTTGCTGATATTCCTTGTAAACATATGAACTGTATGGTTTGCCCTGAAATTAAAATTGTTCGAATCCGAGATTCATACTGTAATTTTAGTTCAGGGCATCATCTCTTTTGCTTTTTGTGTAAATGGGTTGTGAAATCTACTGCTTTTGGTTTTCTTTTGGGATGGAAGGAGAGACTGAAGAGGAAGAGGACTGAGGCCTTCACTACAGTCCTGGTACTTGTTCTGTCTTCTTGCAGTTTGGTCTGTTCTGTTGTAATTTATATTCATTTATTGCAAATCATTAATTTGACCTCTCTCTCTGCTTAAAATGACTTTAACAGTCCCTTCTTTTTTTCCCCCCTCTAAGCTGTAGCATATTCTCCTCTTTTTTTTTCCAAAAAAGAGAATGACTTTCTTAGTATTTTTCTAATTATGTATAGAATTAATACAAAGTTCTAAATTTTAATTCTATGAAAATATAATTAGTGATGACAATGGGCTGGCTTATGAGCAGTCTTACCAATTCTTTAAAATAATTTTTTAAAAATTAAACAATGTCTTTTTAAAATTAGGTTCGGACTTGGACTATCTAGGCTTAAACCTGTCTAAGACTTAACTCTTATAATGTCATTTTACTTAGAATAGTTGAGCTTCGAGTCGGTTTGGGCCTGGCTTTGGCCTTAGGTCGGTCCATTGAAAATATCTAAATTTGTGTTTATGGGCTAGTCATTGTCATCTTTAAATATAACTCCATAAAAATCAATGAACTTTCCTAATGCCTCTTGTCATAAATAAGTTAGGCAAGAGTTTCTAATAATTAAAGTTTTGTAGCCTTACTTTTTAAACATTAAATGAACCCTTAAATTAGAAGATTGCATTATTAGTTACTTTCACATATATTTAAAAATATTGGGTCGAACTCGGATCATAAATAATTGACATTGAGATCCTTCGAACTAAAATAGTATTGTTTGGTGTAATAAATTTAAGAAAATTAAATTAAAGTGATGTTATTTTAATGAATTATATCATAATAATGATATTTTATGATAACTCGGATTTAATTAAATTTTGGATCGGGCATAAATAATTGAAATTCAAATTCTTTGAACTAAAATAATATTATTTATTTATAAATTTAAGACTAAAATAATGTTAATAACTTGAATTTAATTAAATCTTGGATCCAATTTGATCATAAATAGTTGACATTAAGTCGGACCCCGCCACATTGCCATCCATACTTCCTTAGCAAGTAGTGTGTATCTTTTATCATCAAACGGGATGGTTCAAACTCAATACAAACATTTAACAACTGAACTGCATGGGACATGAACAATCCCATAACTCCACTTTCCCACAAAACCCTATAAATACGCGACTCTTTCAGAAGAAACAACATCCTCAGCAAAAGCACACAAGCTCATCAATGGCATACACCTCCGTCTTCATCGCTACCCTCCTCTTCCTTGCCACAGCCTCCATAGCTCATGCTTTTTCCGTCAACGGCATCCCTATAGCTCAAGTTATTATCCCAGGTCGCCTCTACTGCGCCGTCGGAGGTAACCCTGCGCCTGGCGCGAGGGGCTTGGCCGGAGTCGACGTGCTTCTGTCCTGCGACGGAGGCGAAACCAGCCTCGCACAGGTCGTTACAAACACCAACGGGTTCTTTCGGGTCGTTTTGGATTTACTTTACGGTGTTGCTTTTGACCCTTCTTTTTGTGCCATATATGTGCAACTCCCAGTTGCCAGGTGCGCAGTCTTGCCTCCCACCGGGTGCCTTCAAGCCACCATAAACGTGACCGGTGTAGTCCCTTCGACGTTGGGTTTTGCTGCTAACGCTGTGCCTGGATTATTCTCTATTGTGAGCCTGCCCATGAGTTGATCGGTTCTCCATAACTACGTGCATGGTCTCCTTACTTCTGTTTCGAATAAAGGGAAAGAGACAAACTCACCACCCAAAAGAGTTTGGTTACTTTTCCATATTTTAATTTCTTTTTATTTACACGTTATGTTTCAAGCTAATAAGAATCCATAAGTTTGATTTTCAATCAATTTTCTAAAAATATGAAAATCAACAATGCCAAAAAATGATATAATAATCCTTCACGTCACTTTAAATATTTTAAATTATTTCAACAAAGGTATTTTATATTAGTAAAAACATTAAGAAACTTTTTTTTGGTTAAGTTTATATTTACAAAAATTACTATTAAAATTAGGTTCTCTCTACTAATTAGAGATAAGGCTGCGTATTATAGGATCTTCCCAAATTCTATGTTTCATCGGGATTTTTACTAGGTGATTTTAGATGTAGTAGTATACTATTAAAATCAGGTAAAAATATTCATTCAATTACATATATAAAATAAGTTAACCTAAATTTTATTAAATACTTTTAATAATAGAAGGTGTTTTTAAAATATTATGAATATTTTTTGAAAAGTATGAATTTTTAAAAAAATTTACACAAATTTTAACAATTAATAAATGAGTTAAAACCATTTAACTCATTTTTGAACATTTGACTCCAATAATGTGATTGGTTATCCCAACAAGTATCTCTAATTTGTCAATCAACAAATTATAATCTTTACTCGGAAGAACAAATTTTCACATCATCAAATTATCATTTTGAATTTGTGTTCATAAGCTATCCAATTCAATTGGAGACTATACAAATTAGGGTTTATATTGTACAATTTGTGGTAAAATGAGTAGACTAGCCCATTTGCTTGCATTTGGTGCTTTACAAGACATCTTCAGTCACTTATTTACAGAAATAATATCCACATAATGTTAAGTCCCTCACTAGAATGCAAACTTTGGAGTTATATGTTAGAAAAAAAAAAGAAAAATTGAATTTATTAACGAAATGGATTCAACTATATTAATGAGATTAAACTGAATTCAATTTACACTGTTTAGAACAAACCCAGTAATATTATAATTAAATTCAATTATACTGTTTGAAACACAATCACAATGAATTCAATCGAACGATGTAGACAAGATGGGAAAATGAAAGAGGAGGTTAAATTGAATGATAGATCTAAAAGAGAACGATGATTATAAACAAAAAAAGAAAAAGGAAAAGACACTCATGAACAAAGAAAAGGGAAACCTGGATACAGTGGGAAGTGCTGATTCATGAAGAAAGTGTTGTTGTTCCATTTCTTGGTAGGAGAGGCTCTTTGAGGTGGGAGGGGCTGCTTGAGGTGAAGAGATATATGGTATAATTAGATAAGTATTATTAGAAGGATATTTCTAACGTTCAAAAGAAGAATTGAAGTCTCAGTTCGTAATTCAATTTAGAATTTTTTTTAAATAAATTCAATTTATAAAGGATGGTGTATGAATTGAACCAATCTCTTTTTTTCTATTTCTAAATACTTGAATTGAGTTATGAATTGAACCAATCCTCTTTTTTCTATTTCCAAATACTTAAATTAAATTCATTGCTACAATTGAATTCAATTCATAGCATTCCAACGCCTACTAAATTTGTAAGATGAAGATCGTCTCAGCCCTTTTGATACTTGCCAACTTTCAGCTGCTTCAACCTCACAGCTACATCATTAGTGGCACAGAAGTAACTAAAGTCAAGGTCTTTGGTCGTTTGGTTTGCTCCTCGTCCGGCAACCATGTGCTGGGCGTTGACGGCTTTGGCGTGGCAGGTGCCACGGTGGCTTTGACGTGCAATAGAAGCAGATTAAGAAACGTTGGACATACCAGAATCACCACCAACGTGACCGGAGTTTTCAAGCTCCTGCTTCAGGTTTCTGCCTGTGGCCACTTTGATCCATCTGCCTGGGATGCTTGTGTCGAACTCCAAGTTTCTAAGTGCCCCCTTTTGCCTTCACATGGAATCCTCCGAGCACCTCTCAGGGTGGTAAACAGGGTGGCACAGGGATCAGTGGCTATGTTCGAAGTGGGATCATTTCGTTTTCGGCATTTGTTTGACCAGGAAATGAACAAACACCAAGAAGCTGAGAATTGGATCGTTGTAATTCCAGGAGAAGGGCTTCCATATGTTTCGTGGCTTCAGAATTGTTAAAGTAGTAACAAGAGATGGTGATGGGGAAAATGTCAGACTATTACATATATATATATATATGCCACGAAACATGGAAGTCCTTCACACAGCAAGTTAGCAACACACAAGGCAAGAAGACAATATCTTTGTTCAAGATGGTTGTTGGGGAGGGCTTGCTTACAGGGGATTTCGTAATATCTTTCATGTGCGTGTGGTCAGGTTTTGTGGTAAATTTTTTACAAGTTTTTTAGGATGGGACATGATCCCATTTCTTTGTCAATCATTAACATGTTCTTCCCAGTCTCCCACGGTCATGCTCCCTACTATTTCTGGGAAATTTCTGTGAGTTTCTCTTCGCTGTAGAGGCTAGAGTCCCTGCTCAGGTTAGCTTCTACTCTTTTTGGGTACTCTTGATAAGTAAAGGTTGTGGCTCTGGATTTGTTTGATCCAGATGAGAATTGGGTTTTCCAGTTTTTTTTCATTTCCTTGTCCCGGCAACTCTTTTTTTGTCCCTCTTTCGGTCATGTCATTGGTAAGGATATAAAGCTTCTGATTCTAAATGGGATTTGGGTATAGGTTGAAATTTTTATCTTTGATTCTGTATCAACATGCATGTTGCTCGAGTTTTTAAGTGGAAGATGTCAATATGTTGGTGTAAAGTTTGCACCTGATGAGCTACTTGTTCTTTGGTAAAAAAGCAATTGTTAGTTCCTTGATTTGTTACTTTTTAACTGGTGTGGAACTTGAAATCGTGTTCTTTCAATTGAAGTTTCATATCAAAATTTGTGTACGTGCTTTGTCACAAAGACCTGCAATTCAATGTCTTTAAATTAACTCTTCAAATTCTTGGCTTGGCTCTGACCTGACTGGTGGCTGTATGAACCCAACATCTTACATTTGCTTTTAGCTCAGAGCCTTATTCACACTTGAAAATCAGTATGCAAATGAATTTGATTGAATAAAAAGAAATATCATTACTAGCTTTTCTATTAAGGTTTGGACTGAACTAAACAAAGTTAATCTACATTGGTATTGGAATTCTCCATCAAATATTTCCTCCGTTTAGTACAGAAAGTGTCGCAGTGACAACACTAAACCTGAAGATTAATTAAACTTACAAGACTTTCAGTAAACAAGTTGAGGTTCAAATTCTGCAAGATCGACAGATCCAGACTCAGTTGGTGGCATTAAGTATGTGGCCAATAGTTCAGAACCCAGAGATGCAACCAGTGGAATCCTTTTCAAGTTCTTCACCAAGGCAATGTCCTCGCTCTCTCCAATAACAATAAGTTGCTTGTTGATCCCTACCATTCTGTCTAACTTCCTCTTGAACTCTGGATTCTAAACATCCAGCACGGCAGGGAAGATTCTAGCTGTGATACGGTTTGTCTGCAATAGGGATTCCAGTTAAAAAGAGTCTAAACCCAAGTTCAAGAATTCTGAAATTTTGTTCTCTCTCTTCTTTTTGATTATGGAATAATAGATTCCTGAAGCTATTTTGCCGAGCAGTTGAATAATTTATCCAGTCTGACCAATATGTCACAACTATAAAAGTGACTTTCTTGTAGATAGATATCACTTCAGCTTAAACTTGGAGCTATTATAGGCAGCTAAAACAGGCAGTATCTTTTTGTTCCCTTCTTTGGGTTCATAGGGCACAAGGAGAAGATTAGCTTTTGATCACTTAAAAGCTATGGTTGGACTTGGATCCTAGATGCTTAGTTATATTGCATGTTATTTATTAGGTATTCAAAGGACAAATAGAGAATATTAGCCTCACCTCAATGATGACATGCATGTCGAATTCCTTGGTGTTCAACCCTATACCTTCGTAGAAAGCGGCTCGTTGGCAATCATTTAGGTACATTGTCACATAGACCTGCAAAAATAGAAGAGATTATGAAATATTTTTGGAGAAAGAATTTTATACATGATCAATTTTGTTTATATTAGTAGCGCGATGAAAGCCAGTACTTCTGCTGCGTTTGAATATTGAAAACAAACACAAGAATAGGAGCATAGATTTTGAAAATAATTGGAAAAATTGATAGAGGTTTATACATTTCTATCTGTTTACTAAGTCCTAGTTGCCTTTGAAACAAAACTTGGCATCATTGACAAACTAACATGTGCAGAATTCGATAATGTGCAGGCTAAAGAGTAATAGAAGGCCATTGATAGTCCAGTGACAGGAAGGAAAGCTTACAGTTTACCAAGATGTTACCGATAGGCAGAAGAATCGTGGCCACAACATGGCTTTCCAATCATTGAGGAACTGGGAATGTGCCTTCAACAACGCAGAGAAGTCACCATGTCTGTTCTTATCTTGGCACCAGTTCTCGAAGTACTTGAAAATGGGATAACAATGGTACTCAGGATTAGCCTTGAGATGCCTGTAAATTGTGATATACCTCCAGTAGCCAATTTTCTCGGACAGATATGTAGCATAAAAAATGAACTTTGGCTTGAAGAATGTGTATTTCCTCGCCTTTGTTAGGAATCCCAGGTCCAATGCTAGATTAAAATTTGACAAACCCTTGTTCAAAAATCTGCAACCAATTTAAACTTTAGATTCATCTTACATGCATCTATCAGGCAAAACTCTACATATTTGAAAGAGAAAGCAAAGTGCCTCAATTCCCTGCATGTCTGGCTTCATTCCTGGACATGAGGGAGAAAATCTCTGACACAACTGGGTTGGTTTTCTGCAAAATTAAATCATAAAAATAGTTTATTTTGCCAATTAGATGTTGAAGACTAATTCAATGTCACATTCCTAGTTATGTGCAACGGTTACATGTAGTTAATTGGTATTAGTTATCTGA
>JAOSBL010000003.1:1946558-1957294 GCA_027568915.1 Erythroxylum roraimae | reverse complement strand
GATAGATTACAATAGGAGGGGAGAGCTCCTTTTTATAACTACCAATCCCCCCTCCCCCACCCGCCCCCAAACACATAAGCTCACTATGTGGGATAGATGAAAAGGTGCCAAATAGTAACAAATCTCCGCGTTGTCACAATTTCATCTATCCCACATAGTGAGTTTATGTGTTTGGGGGGAGGTTAGTAGTTATAAAAAGGAGCTCTCCCCTCCTATTGTAATCTATCCAAAATTTGTATCTCTTCTCCCATATTTAAATAAAAACGGGGCATTTGAGAGGTGCTCGGAGACTAGGCGCATTTGGCCGAACTTCGTTATCAAATTTATAGTTGTGTTCTTTCTTATCGCTTTTATTATTCCGCATTTATTGTCTTGTTTGTTTTTAAGTTGTAGTATAGTATTCGATATTATTTGTCGGGTATATTTGTAGTGTTGTGTTCAATTTATTTGGGTGTATTTACTATTCGTATGTATACACGAGTTAGGTTGTGATAAATACATCGTGCACGTAATTTCTATTTAGGAGGGTGGGTGAAGTGAACCGATTCGGTAATACCTAGGAAAGATCACAATAACCTCCTAGACAGTATTACCATTCCACGTAAAGTCTCAGGAAAAGGCGGAGGGGTCACAAACGGTTCTACTTAAAATCCGACCTCCTAGATAGAAATTACGTGCATGGTAAATTTATTAAAACCTAACCCGTGTGTACACACGAATAGTAAATACACTCAAATAAATTGAACACAACGCTATAAATGTACCCGACAAATAATATTAAATACTACACTACAACTTGAAAAGAAATAAGACAATAAATGCGAAATAATAAAAGCGATAAGAAAGAACACTCTCGAAAATTTGATAACAGAATTCGGCCAAATGCGCTTAGTCTCCGAGCACTTCTCAAATGGCCTGCTTTTATTTAAATATGGGAGAAGAGATACAAATTTAGGATAGATTACAATAGGAGAAGGGAGCTCCTGTTCATAACTACCAACCTCCCCCTAAATACATAAACTTACGATGTGGAAATAACGATTTAATAATATAGTATTCCATCCTTATCCGTAGACATAAATTTCATAACGCCAGGCAAACAGATACACATTCAAGGCAGATATGAACACATCCATACATTTTCTATTCGAGTTATAGTTCGATCCAGTGGAAGTTCTGATCGAGAAATAGTATGGAATTGGGAAGCAAAAGTGTAGAAAACATTAAGAGAGATAAACATTGATGTCAGATATCATTACTCCAATCACGCTTAACTTAAGTCAGCTTCATGGTAGACGAATCAGAAATAGTGATGAACGAGAACATAAATTTTAACTTACGATTCCAATGCATTGACCAACCCATGGACAGTGATGATCAAATCTTTGAACGCAGTTATTGCAGATCGAACAATGAGACGCACGAGGAGGACGATAAAGTAAACAAGTATCACAGAACTTGACTTTCACTGTCTGGCCATTTACCACCACATCTTTTGTTCGAGGTAGTTTCAGATAAGGGGTTCTTCCACCTTCCCATTCCATAGATGGAGTAGGCATATCCAACACCTCATCTGTTTCAGGAGGCCTTGTATTTCTGCGTACTATTCCAGGATCTCTACTGGAGGTCAATATGAGAAACACTAAATCCTGCAAAGGCATTAACCACCCTTCAGAAAAATCACTTTGCACACACAAATTAGAGCAAATAATGACATGCAATATGTAAATTCAAGTTGTATCAAACCTAGAAGTTTTAACATCTTTAACAGTTTACTGTGGAAAGAAGAACATAGCACAGAGATTGCTTCACTGAGTAATTGAATAGATCATGCGGGCTCTTTATCATTGATAAGATCGAATGTTACTCGACTGTCACGACTGCTTGAATCCAGACAGAAAAGAAATACTCACTGATATGGTAAGGATTAAGCCAATGATCAATATAGGATACCACCGTTCAGGATGCTTTGTATCTTTATCTGCAATCTTGAGAGACATTTTTATACAGAAGGTGATGGCAGGAGCACAAACGAGAAATGTGGATAGAAGCAATGACGACACATCAGGACCAAAAATCAATCTCCCGCCACAGAAGAATCTCTGTCAGAGTATAATAAAGACTCATTAGAGCCAGCATTACCAGAGACGGATACAAAAGAATGTCAAAGAACAACATGTTCATATGCATTTATGGGCTGTGTGACATAAGTTCAAGGACTGAAAGTATGAAAAATATATAAACGAGAACAAATGACTGTCAGCCAGAATAACAAACATCTAATCGAGAAATTACATCAAACATGATGTAAACACATAGATGTGCATGATAAACCAGAAAAGGTCGACAACGGTGAAAGGTTGACTTTAAAGTGCGGATTAGTGAACTCATTAATTCTCATAAAGCAGAAAAATATTAAGATACGTAAACAAGATAAAGAAACCACTAGAACTGTGGCATCAACAAGTGAAAATCAAATAAAGATTGAAGAAGGAATTCAGAGACATCTTACTGATCAAAAGGATAGGAAGAATAAAAGAAAAGCACGTTTATGATCAGAAACGAAGCATTTTGAAGTGAACTTTAACCAAATCATTATCACTAAAAGTTGTTTCTATGCTCAATACTCGAAAGATCATTGCTTCTTAAATCACTCCCAATCTTGATCTACACAAATTTGAATTATGCAACAAGTCCAGTATCAAGTTACACTGAATCAAACATGACCCAATATACTCATTTCTTTCCAGGTTTAAAATAGGAAACTGATTCAAAGTAAATGAATGCTCGAGGACCCCAAAAACATATGAAATCCATGAAAGAACAACTCCATGAAACAAATCACAAAACTCAAACAAAGAACTAAGACAGAAGCAAACACAAAAGTCAGTACAGAATTTGGATAGAAAGAATCATAAAACAAAAGAACTAACATTGCTTCCTTTCCAAACTTGATATAGCCTCTTTTGTTCAGTTTTGGGCGTCCCTCCAGGAGTCGAAGCAGCAGCAGCAGCAGAAGAGGAAGGACCCTTATCAGGATTCATGATTAAAACCACAATTTAACCTCTACCCTTGTTGCTTCACACATAGAAAGGATCTTCAAAACAGCAACCAACGCAAGAACATAACCAATAAATGCAATCCCTTTTCTTCCCTCAACTATACAATCTCTTGAAACTACCAAACCCCAATAATCTTTCAAAAACATCAATGACACAGACACAACGTCAGAGAAAGACAGTTGTCCGAAGACAGAAGGAGAAGGAGTGAAGAGGGTTGGTTTGTGATCTTTTTGCGATAAAAAAGCCAGCAGCCCTCTTGTACACAAAAATGAAAAATCTTTCACCTTTCTTGTTCTAAAACCTCCAAAACAACAAATAATTATTGGGTTTTATTTTTTTCCAAATATATAGTTCCAACATCAAATTAAAAAATAGAACTTTGGGGTGAATTGCACAAAGGCACTCATCCTATCAGCTCTTTTTCCATCTCCAATCCAAAACGTATATACTTTCTCTCTCTCTTCATCACATTGAAATATGGGCTGCTGCCACAATCACTATCAGTTAGACAGATGCTTCCTTCCGTTGCACCAACCTCTTTCGGATTTTACGTTGGATTCTACGATTTTCGATGCTTTTTACATAAACTAAGTAATAGTATTGCGCTAGCGAACAACAACATTAACCTGTACTCATAAATTTGCTCTGTTAAAGATGAACAGTAACCATTAGTAATAGGATTGTCGTGTCATGTTACTGTTTAGTATCATGGCAGTTAATGTCGTTACGTATGTTTAAGTTCTGTTAGTAATTACTAAGTTTTTGGATAATAATCTTACTAATAACTTTCGTTCTCTCGACATTCCAAGCTGCCGAGTCAATACTTAAAACATTGTTAACATGACATATGCTTTTTACCTCAAGAAGATTGATTGGTCGAAAGTGGATTTTTTATTAATAAAAGAATGAAAACTACAACAGAAGAATAATATACAGATTAGAAAGTAGAAACACATCTTCACGTGCGGGGAGCAAAGCATTTGTTGGTATCCAACCCAGATGGGATGTTGACTTCTCGAGATCACAAAATACAAGAAACTTCATAACGTTTGGTCTTATTATCTGTAATTAGTAATGACAATTACTTATGTTACGAAACAGTTTCAAGTTCTTGTCCAACTCCTGACTTGTCCTGCTAATTATAGCCCATTTGTTGCAAGTAGTTCACATAAAAGATAGTCTAGTTCAGGAGTTTTGCTTGTTCAGGGCCGGCTCTCCATCTCGTTTGTGCTTGAATATAAAAAACATTTTAGCTGGCAGAAACTTGGAGCCTGCGGAGAAATTTTGACTCTGTCAGATTGTTTTTATTAGTTGTTTAGCACCTGAATTGACAAGGCTAGAATCAGACTTTGAAGCAGATAAAACTATAGAGCCTGTGTGAATCAGTAATTATAAGCTTTGATTAAACCTCCTAGTAGTGTGAGACTAAAGAGATGAAGAGAGTGAGATGGTGGTTCTGGATGTATCAAAATTCTGATTAGTTGAGAAGATAAATACAAGGTGGTGCTTGAGAAGAATATGTGCAAATGCTTAGAGTCGCGATCTAAAAAGAAGGGGTGTGTAGTCTCCAAGAAATGCTGCTTGATTCCCTTTAAATTTTCAGCTTAACGATTAAAAATGGTCCATCCACAGATGATGAGATAGGGATTCACAAGCTGCATGTTACTATTGGAATAAGGCTGTAGAACTGGGAATCATTGACGAATCAAAACCATTGTTAAAATAATTTCACATCTCTGATAGTCACAGTTTGTCTCTACAAGAAAACTTATCATTCCCTCAGGACAGGACAAATCCTCTCGAAAACTTCCAAGGAACCTTCAGCTTATCGTGGTTTTCATCATCTGTGAGCTAATGTTGCTTGTGTAAGCTCTTTTGAATGCTTCTGCACATCATGTTCGCTACCGAGAGCTAATTGATCAATATCCTTTTATAGACTATGCTGACCTGTGACAACAAATAGATGCATCTGATGGTCAGGAAAGCAATCAAGATGCCTCTGGCATTGTAACACAGAAATGCTAGGTTTGCTTGAGTTTGTTCAAAAGCACCAATGCATTTCTTGTTTCAGTACAAAGGGAATAAAGTAGCTAATGAGGAGAAAGTTGCCTACCCTAACTAGTAAAACCATGGGAACGAAATATGAGAGGATATGTGCAACAGTATCCACTGCTCCAACACTGCATAATATAAACATGTGTGTCAGCCTGCAAATTGGCTTGTTTTCTCGTAAGAATACAGAAATGTATCTAACTTCATCTTTTTGGCACAATACTAAATATAACTGAAAATATGGTCAAATTTGGGAAGCCAAGGATATAAAAGCATACGTATAAGATGCTAGTACACATATTTAAAAGAAAAATGTCAAGAGACTAAATATCATTAAACAAAAAGAAAATTTTGACAAACTTGGGACAGCTTACCACAGAAAGTAATGGTCCCTGTTTGAAGTTGTCATTAAATGAAAAGGTAATTGGTTTTGGATTCTCTCCAGGCCCTCTGATAAACCCACTGGATTTGAACAAAAATGAACGTAAGCAAATATTTGTGAAAGATGCTGCCTTATAATAGAACTGATATAGAAACAAGTTCAAGAAAAAAAATAGAAAAATGAAGATGTTAATGTTCACAATAAGCCCACATTAACGATGCAGAAATCAGGGGAGTCCTTCGAGTGTCATAGACAGCAATGAGACCTCTGTACATGCCATCCCCTCCTTTGTAAGAAAGGGCTAATCTTTCACCAGAAGCATCCCAGGCTATCTTTTCAATCCCATGGCTACAAGGAAAAAGTTATACGTGATGAACTCTTCAAAGAAGGACAGCTACGAGCCAAAACTTAAAACCCAAATGTTGCAAGGTACTGAAAACATCAAGTTCATTACCATATAGAAAGTTTTAAAAACTGTAAAACAGGATTTAATCATCATAGTGATAAATGAGTTTCGTTCCAGCCATACAAGTGAATGAAATAAAGAGCAATAGTAAATCCAATATCCAGTGGGTGGGTTAGGCAAGTGCAGAAACAACGTCCCACTTCCATGAGATTGAGGCTGGATCCATCAATGATGGAGAACATACATATCTACACAGGGGCACAAAGAAACTAAAGGTGTCTTCATTTTATATCTCAATCTAGAGAAAATTTCTATTCAAAAGCAGCATCTCAACATTTCCTTAGACATCTGCTTCCAAAATATATGGCACACAGTTCAGCAACACTATCTAAGTCATTAAGAAGAAATCTTATGCATACACAAGAAAGATTGATTATTCTCTCCTCTACCTTCCAGTCAACGACATTATTTCTGGCAAATCAACAGGTAGAAGGTGTGCATCTGCAAAACATCATCAAATATAGAAAATGGTCATGCCTCCTTACATGTCAAACAATAGGATGCTTATACTACTATACATTCAACCATTTATCTTTGTTTTTTCTAAATCTTTTCAAATATACCATAAAACCCAAGTGTTCCCTCACATTTACAATTAAACAGCCAGCCAATGGCATACAAATTATAAAGCATATATGGATTTCAACAGATGAACAGTGCACAGACATGCTATCAAAAATGAAGAAAACAACCTCGAGTCATAAAACAAAGGCAAAGCTAAACAAACAAAAAATTAATAAATCAACATGATTGACTAAATAGTGCCTGCACAGAGTCAATACGAATCTACAGAATCATATGCAGCCCTTCAACTTAAAATTGATGAACTTGCTTCCTGCAAAGCTTCTTTCAGTTCAAATTAAGATGGCTGAACATAAAGCTCAAACGTGAAACCATCTTACCTAAAGAAGGAGGCTTTGATGCAAAATGAATAGACCCCAATGTTGATGATCCAGAGAACGCAGTCAGAACTATACGCCCATCAGGGTCCCACGTTGCCCCCTGATTACATAAAGCATGATAAAGTGTCAATGATAGTTCAGTTTAGTAACAAGATTAAAAGCATCCTGTAAGCTTAATAATATACTTTTAAAATAATTTTTTACTAGTTTGCCACTTGACTGCCTGATTCAAGTCCCGCTAGGAAGAAGTTATTCACTCATTAAAGGTCAAAGTTAAAATTTGAGATTCATCTCAATAGGAACCATTTCAAACCATGAAGTAGGGGAAACATTGTCTGAATTCAACATTCGTTTAAGTAGTTACATGGCATATGATGAAGTTAATTTTTCAGAACAAATTTTATAAGCAAAAGAAAAGTTAAACCAAGGTGCCAACAGACCACATTTATGCACGATTAGCCAAGGAAGAATATGAGGAAGACGTAACAATGGATTCAACAGTCATGTATGGTTAATGAATGTTTATGTTTACCGTAACAAAACCACTGGTTGAATGCCATCGTTCAGATGTCCATGTGTTTGTCTCCCAAAGATAAAATGTTCCATCACTAGAAACAATCAAATGATCAGCCACAGAGCAATATCTTATTCAAATGCAAATAAATCATAGCAAGTTGACTATGACCATACAATTTTGCAGCAAAAAAGTAATCTTTAGTAGGAGACCATTTCAACATTGATATGCCTCCTAATCCACGCCGAATGGGTGTTCCAATTCCTAAAAATTATTAAAAGAATAAAGAATGTCAGATTAAAATCTGAGGAACCAAGGAAAAACTAGTAGAACAATACAGTCCCCACAGAATATTATACACTAGAATACCCTCCAGTGGAAGAGGATAAAGCTCCGAAACTTTTAACCAAAGCCAAAGTTCCTCAACCATTTGTGTCATTTAGGCTTCTCATGTTGCCATGTGAACATCCTCATACTATTCATGCTTTTGATAAATTTACTTCATCCTATCATGACATTTCTATGGTGGACCGTCTAATCTAAATGCCCAAACACTGCACTTCTCATATTATGCACCCAACATCTAGCAAAAATATCACACTTTACATTTATGCATCTGTGCAATAATGTGAAATGATGCTAATCAAAACAGTTTAAGAGGCTGACAATATTGGCTGACCTTGTGCAACATCCCATATTGTGAATGATGAGCCTTCATAAGAAGCAGACGCCAAATATGTGAAGACGTGTCAAGGAAATTATTACACAATGGAGCACAATTTAGCATAGAAAGTAACTACATTTTAGTTCCAAAATAGTGTATATACATACATAGATATGTATATATATATATATACATATATGTAAAAAAGGATAACAACAACAAAAACAATATCAATCTCAATGCACAAGACTCCCCGCTTTGCAAGGGTCGGAGAAAGGACATCAATTGTACGTAGCCTTCCTTTTGCATTTTACAAAGAAGCTATTTTCGTAACTCGAACCTGTGACCTTTTGATCACAAATAAGTAACTTTATCAGTTGCTCCAAAGCTCGCCCTCGTATGTTTTTAAAAAAAAGGATAATCTTCTGCCTATTATTTTCTCACTAGTAATAATGAAGTATAACCAAAATGAAGTGAAGTAACAAACTCAACAGTGAGTTAATAAGGATATCTTCCATCAGGACTCCAAGAAAGTGCACTTATTTGTTCATCATTATGACTCCGAAGAAAATCCACCAAAGTCCATCGAGTTCCAGAACCTCTGGAAAGTGTACCTGAGTATGAAGAAGCACCAGATCGGACAGATGCAACATTGCCTGGACAAGAAGCAACCCATATGCAGATTCCACCACTGAAGTTCAATAGCCAAGAGAAACAGCCTTAAAAATCTTAAATTATCCTCCAAATAACATCAAATAGATATATCAGATGGAGAAGAAAAAAAAGGAAATCTTGGTACTTGCTTGCATGCCACGGAAAGTGATTTTCCACTATTTGGTCTCCATTCAAGAACTTTAACATCTCTCTGGGACTCACTCGTCAAAATACAAGCATCCTTACCCTCTGATCAGAACTCAAAAGTAGCAGTTAGATATCTCTAAAAAGTTGCAAGCTAAATTCTCTAAGCAGACTAGATGTACAAGCTTTCGAAATCCCTCTTTAAAAGCCATAGAACCACTAACCTGATTCTTCAAAGTCATGAACCATAACCTGATTTGGGCCAGAGATAAAAGCAATAATGTGCTTATGTTGGTGCCAGCTTACTCCTTGAAGATCGACCTCTGGCAACAAGTTTACCTACATAGCATGAATATAAAATGTCAATTCCATCCCAGAGGCAAATAAGAATTCCAAGATCAGACTACATGGCTATCTAGTGAAGCAAATGTTGAAATACCCCACTAATCAACCTTAAGGTGCTTTAAACATGTGTTGCCATAAGAATAACTAGCTTGATTACTTAGGCGAGAAGTAAAGTGGGCGGTGTTCAGGAGCCAGACCCGATATCCATGCGGTTTGATTTCCTAAGTCATGCTATTCAATTACTTAGCAATCAGCATTATGAACATAATGCAGTAGGCTTTGTTCATCTAAGTAAATAACCAATATACCAATAGAATGACAACAATGAGACAATTAAAGAACCAAAAACAAAAAACAAAAGAAACAAGAAAGAGATCATTCAAAAACATAAGTTTTCAACTGGAAAATGCTTACATAATTGGGACTAAAGAAGCGCTTAACGGATTGATTAACTATTCCCCGGAGTGATTTCACTAAACCACTATCTCCATCAGTATTTACCCTTCCTTGCTGCTGTTGCTGCTCAGCTTCCTGCTCCCTACTCATGGAAATCACCTGATCAGCCTGAAATGGCACCGCACTGAATACCATTCCCTAATCCACCATCAAACCAGTTCAAAAGTTCAATTATTTCTCCTCAAAAATACAAAATATTAAACAAAACAGAATTTGAAAAAAGAAAAAAAAAACCCCCACCAGAAGCTTTCCATAGGTGGTCTCTGCTCGTTCATCGGAGAGGCTCTCTGCTGTGACTGCAAGGCCAAAAATGAGTCAGCTTTATAATTTTTCCGCAACCACAAGACACATACACGTATATATATGAAGAGAAAGATCAAGTCATACTGAGCTCTCGATTGATTTCACAGATGGTAACAGAACCAGGCTGCGGAAAGGAAGGCATTGGTATTTCTTGAAGAGGACGAGTGAATCGGGTCACGGGTCACTGTTGTTGGGTATTAGGGTTTAAGGGTTTTTGAAATTTATCAATCACCCCAATTTTCACCGAATGCTGTCTTTTTAATTTCTTTCTTTCTCTGACCAGAGCTTTTGAGTTACACTCTAGACGACATCGTATTCATTCAAAAACACAAACCTAGACCTGAACAAGTTTTAGGGGGTGCTTGGTTGATGGGTTTGGGAAGGAATTAATGGGTATAGAATGAAAAGTAAGTGGTTGATTGTTGATTATGATTATAGGGGTAATGGTTTGATATCCCACTTTGGAAAAATCCTCCGTACTCCCCATTTAGTAGAGGAATAAAACTCATTTCTTAATATAGACTCATTTTTTTAATTAATTAAAATATAATTAATTTACAATATAATTAATTAAATTAATAATATTAATTAATTAAGTACATTATAATTAATTAAAATATTATTAGTTAAAATATAATTCATTCATTAATTAAAATATAGTAAATAATTATTTAATTAAAATAAAATTAATTAATTAATTAATTACTATAATTATTTAAAATATAATTCATTCATTAATTAAAATACTGTAATTAATTAATTAAAATATTATTATTTATTAAAATATAACTA
>JAOSBL010000003.1:1904738-1927150 GCA_027568915.1 Erythroxylum roraimae | reverse complement strand
TCCAACTCAAAAGACAAAATAGCTTTGTAATATCAGCTGTGCTATAAAATCTTACTAGTCGAACACAATTCTTTCAATTTAGAGTTATCCAAAGAGAAGAGAGCTACTGACCGTAACCTATTTGCATAATTTATATAATATGTGGAAAATAAATCAAATTGTTACATCTCAATTAGAAGTTAAAACCTATTGCAGGTAATTACTCACCAAATATATACATGACTAAAAGACAAAAGCATAGAACAGAGCATGAGCTCGAGAAATGCTAGTTATGGGCCACCACCACTGATACTCTACTTCTTGCAGCATTAGCTCGCTCAATAGTTCGTCGGATTACTTTTGGCGTGTGTGATTCTGCTGCTAAAGCATCCGACTCAGCCAAAGCCCCCAAACCTCACTTCACTTGCAAAAAAACTCAACCTAAAGCTATTACTCCTGAAAAACCCTTCTCTTCTATCATGGCAAAAATGGTGTATAGCCCTTTTTCTCTAATACGAAATACTGCACTTTTATCACGTTTTCTGGGGTATTCTCCCAGATCTCGTTTGCAATTTGGTTCAAAATCTCAACTTTGCTTAAACCCTGTTCAAGCGAATTCATATAGGGCTTATGGTTCTGGTTATAATTTGTGTGCTTATCCTCTGAATTCTCGTCTTGGGGCTATGTTCACTGGCGGAGGACGTTGCAATGCGGAATTTAGGCAACTGGGTTTCGACAAGTTTCGAACTTTGGCTGTTTCTGATGTGGGTTCAGGTGGTGGTGGGCTTGGGGGCTCTGATGGCGGCGATGGTGGTGGCAGAGGTGAAGATCCTGGTGCTGGTGCTGGTGCTGGTGCTGGTGGCGGTGGCGGTGGAAAAAACTTGTCCTTCATGTCGTGGTAATGGATTTTTAATTCTTGCTGTTTGGTTATTATTCGAGTGGTGAATGATTGTTGTTGTTTGTTTGCATGAAAAGTGACATGTCCTTATGAAGCATCGAAATTGCAGGTACAATGGTTGAAATGACATATGTAATAACTAGCACCTTGTAGTGGACAGTTTCCATTGCTAATAGGATGAAGGGTCCATAACTTACTGATCATATATCACTGTAGTTGGTATACAACTTTTTGTCATGGAAAGGGACATTGAAAACTAATCTATTAAAGTGTTGGCTTTTTCTTCTTCTCGCCTGACATAAGAGAGTGGGAAAGAAAAACCGAATGCAAAGGGTTGATAATATGCAACAAGCGTTATCACCTTGAGGCTTTGTAGCTGAAAAATGGTTTCTTTACCTCATTAGTGCCTGAAACTGTAGTTCTTCCAGATGATCCTCTTTCGCCTCCTCTGTCAGTTTGATTCATCCTTATTAGAGAAAGATTTCTCTTTTTCAAACTGATTGTCTGACTGTATACAATGTGCCTGTATACTGTAAAAGTTGGTATTTTGTCATGCTAATGAAATGCTCACAATGGAATGTTGTTCTTCAAGATGATGGAGATGAAATGTCCTTGTAGCAGAGAACTTTGCGTGGTACCAGCATGAGAAAGAAATTGCTTATATCTTTGTTGACAACCTTTGGGAAATACTCTCCACTGAATCCATCAAGAGTCTAGAATCAAGACAGTAAGAGCAGCTTGCCGCAAGTGCTACTGAACACATGGTGTTTGGTTTCATAGTTGTGAGATGTAGGGTGGAGTTAGGCATTCACTAAGCTTGATGTTAGGCTGTGCCATAACATAGATACACTGCTAGTAAAGTATAAATGAACTAAAAAAATTGATAAAGAGGCATGACCAAAAGATTAAAACAATTTGTTTCTGGTTAGTTTATAAAATTCTAATTTCATTTTAAGCAGTATCTCAGTAGGCATTTTATCAAGGAGGCTGCTTGAACTTGTATTTATTCTAGGTAGCCTTCTTGGTGAACTTGCCTTACAGGATGAGCATTATAGTCCAATTATTGACTGGCATAACTTGAGCTGTCTACTGATTCAGGTATTTGACTCTTCTTGCTGAGCATCCTGTGTTGACAAAAGCTATCACATCTGCAATTTTGACTTTATTTGGAGATTTGATATGTCAGGTATATGTTTTTGGTTGCTGTAAATAGTGGTGTCAAACAAAGGATTTCTGGTGATATTTTAAATCAATTTTACTCTTTACTGCCCTTTAAAATATAATTTGCAGATAAATTTAACTCAGATATGTCTTATTTCTCTCAGCTTGTGATAGAACAAGTTCCATCACTTGACTTTAAAAGGACATTCCTATTTACATTTTTGGGGCTGGCACTAGTGGGTCCAACGTTACATTTCTGGTATGTATTAGATTCTCCATTTATTCGATAATGGATAACATGATTCATGTAATGATGCAAAGATAGGATGATGGAAATTATGAAAGAGATTATGACAAATTGTGGAACCATCCATGAGAAAGGACCAATTTATAGCAGCTGCTTGCCCTGTCTAACACTGGAAAGCACCCTGAACCTATTTTCGTATTTGCTGGAAACTTGAAAGTTTTTATCCAATGGATTTACATGTCTTAGTTTCATGCATCGATTTATGAATGTTTCAACCCTTTTTCCAATTTCAGCTGATCTAACACATCCTTTTGTTTTTATATCATCAATGAATTTAGTTCTTTAAAGTCTGACAGCTCTGATTTACAGTTCGTACATTTTCAAAGCATTGTTGTATTCCTTGTCAGTCTTACATCATAAAACCTACTTATTTTTTTCTTTCTCTCTCGGTACGTCATGTCTCCATCTCGATTTTCCTTAGGTATTTGTATTTGAGCAAACTGGTACCAACACCGGGAGCATCCGGTGCTTTCTTAAGACTAGTAATTGATCAGGTAAGCAAAATAGTTTATAATTTCTCTTCATATGACATGAAATTCCATCCAAATTACTGTAGATTTAGTTCCTCTACCTCAATGTGATCTTATTTAACTGCAGTTCCTCTTTGCTCCTTCATTTATTGGAGTTTTCTTATCTACTCTAGTGACACTAGAGGGACGACCATCACAAGTTATACCCAAACTTCAACAGGTTGTCCTGTTCCTTACATGTTTTATATAAACCCTAGTACTCTGAAAAGGCGCAAGGATCGGCATTATCATTGTCATTTGCTGATATTTGGCTTCATTTTGTAGGAGTGGTTTTCTTCTGTTTTGGCAAATTGGCAACTTTGGATACCGTTCCAATTTCTGAACTTCCGTTTTGTCCCACAGCAATTTCAGGTATGCATAGGATAGTATATGCTTTTGTGGTTTTCCGGTTAGCATATATGCATATATCGTTAGATGGTTTCATGTATATAGACAGGGGAATGACTCCCTTATTTGCTTCCAAGATCACAGACTTGAAACAAGTGATGAGGGTCAAATCAATGTTGCACTTCTACCTATATTTATGATGAACTGTTCTATTTTAGCATTCTCACCTGTGCCTTGATCGATGTAAAATTTTTTCTGAAGTTCAATTTGCTTCCTGAACACTCATCTAATTACTCAACTTGTTCCTCTGATAAGAACCTTTAGCAATATTTCTGGGATACTTCAATTCTCATTGGTGCATCCTTAAGCGTCATAGCTTGTTGGTTGCTCAACTATATATTACCCTTGTCAGTTTGGCCTTCCTGTTATTCTGTAAAGAACGGATCCTTCTTCCGTCAATGGACACAAAACGAGCACTCTTGTTTCAACAACCTTGCTGAACTATGTAGAACGAAGTTAGTAAGAGAACCTCTAGTTTTCTCTAGGAAGTTATGAAGGAGAAAATACAGTATAATGATCTTTACCAGCTTCAACTTGCATATGTCCTGTGCAAGTTCTGTTGGCCAATTTTACTTCTATGATCATTTACTTCTTCAATAAATGTTACAGGTCTTATGAGAGAACCAACCCTAAAAGCTAGCTTGAAGGGTGGGAGAGCTCATAAGCCTATAAACTCCACATCAGTTTCCTTTATTACCGATGTGGGACAATTATATCATAACAATAAACTATTAGGAATGAAAGTATTTTATGTCTCCAATGTTGCATTCAGAAATAATATATTTACAAACAATTCCAGGTTCTTGCTGCTAACGTTATTGCCCTGGTGTGGAATGTGATTCTCTCATTCAAAGCTCACAAGGAGGTTCTGGCAAAGTAGTTTGGTTTCGATTTCAGTTAAAACTCGATCAGCCGAGCCTTCAAACATTAACAAGCATGATTAAAAGTGTATCTTCCTAGCCTGTTGTTCATTTCTCCAGGTGCCTAAGGAATGGTGAGACAGACAAGAAATTCTTGTTTTGACAGCTTCATTAATCTGGTTGGCACTGAATTCTCCAAGCAAAAGATATGGCAGCTGTTTCTTTGACCTCTTGTTAAGGCCATGCTTCAGTCAGACCTTTCGTTGTCTTGTATCAGACTCTATAATTAATGAATACAAAGTAGACCTTTGGAATTTTACCAGTGATGGTATAATAGTGGATGGATTGTTCAGTCAGGATAAGGTGCTTTACATGTTGGGATTAGGTAGGATAAGTTGCTTTACACATTGGTATTAGGTAAGACAATGGACCAGCCTGACACGGCCCGGCCTAACATAATTTTTTTAAAAATTGAAAAATAGAAAATGATATTAGTTTTTGCAAAATGATGTCATTTTTTTAAAAATGTTGAGTCTCGAGTCGGGCTGAGTTTGGGCAGCTTGAGGCCTAATAATTGTAAAAAAAAAGTTAATATTTGGTCAATTTAGACTTAGCCAATTAACCTTAAGTCCAGCTCGAACTCGAATGTGATCTTTAATTGAAATGACAATTTTAGCCCGAAATTTGAAATCTAGTTTGAAAGAGTTGGTCAAAATGAGGTTTGGTCAATAATTTTTTTAGGTACATAATTGAAGTCCATTTATTAGCAAAGTTAATAGGCTTAAATAAGCTAGATTTCGTGAAGTACTCCCTCCCTCCCATTATAGTCTTTTATGCAGTTGACTTTGACTCTGTATAGTCATACAAAAGAATCCTAAGCTTAGGCAAATTTCTTACGAAACATACCATTCATTCTCTATTTTAAATATTTTTTCTTCTCATTTCTAAAATGGAAATAAATAATTAATTAATAGTTGTGTTACATTAATCTTTTCGTTAGGTAAATTTTGAATAAGCCAACCACCACTTCGTAAGGGTTCAAATCATTTGTTCTCATTATTCTTATCCAACTTTGTTCCGTACTCAATATGACGTCGTTTTATAGTAAAAACTACATCGTATTATAGGCTTCGAATTTTCTGTGCCCTTTTTTTTTGTACCCGCATGTTCCAACTAACATCTTGCCATACAATAATTAAGAGAGAAAAAAATTTAAATAAGTGGAATGTTGGTGGAACAGAGGGTATAGAAGAAAAGGGTACAGAAGATTTGAAGCTCGTATTATGTGCAGAACTTACAAAAAAATATCGTATTGGAAGCGAAACAAAGTTATTGAAACAAAGGATCTGATCCCTTTCATAAGGGATAACAAATTAGTTTAATTTTGATTCTCACCTCCATGTCGAGTTTGAAGAGGTCCAATAATATAACACTTTATTTTTAATTAATTTTGTTAAATCGAATTTAATTTAATCTCATACTTAAATTTAAAACCCTTTTTTTAGATTAAATATTATAATGTTATTTTTATTTGTAAAAATGCTTAAAAGTAGCGTTAAAAATGAAAAACAGAAGAAAAAAATCAAATGACGAAATGCATGAGTAAGCTTGAGGTCACAAATAAGTCCAGGCAAATATTAATAATAAAATTGTGATTACCCGACAAATAATACAAGTTGGTATGCATTAAATGTTGCAAAAGTATAGGTAAACACAGATAGACATGTCTGAAAGAGACAGACAAAAGTCAACCGACACGTCATACATACATACCTATCAGTAAACCGTTGATATATATCATCTTTTATTTTATTATTAAAAATAAAATAAAAGCCAACGGTTCTGGTCAACAACCTTCCTATCTTCAATATAATAATAAGAATAAGACTCTATTAAATAAATTCCCACCACATTTAATATAATGAATCTAGAAGAAACTTATTAAATAAATAATGGAATACCAATTTTTTAAGATAAGAAAAAATATTTTTTTGTTTGTATTTAATAAATTTAAATAGTAATTATGTACCCTTTTTTATAAATATTACATTTTGATCCTGAAACTTTAAAGTAACCTGTAAAGTTGATCCTTTCGAGTTCAAATCTTTGTAAAACGAAGAGTCTTATGTATTGTATATATATATATTTTACAAAATTATTTTAAAAATATCTCTTTAGTAGTTCGGAGTAAGGCTGAATATTAGTGAATATTTAAAACATTTAGAAGAACGTAAATTAGAAATGCTTGTAATGGCATCCGAAGCAAAAAGGTAGGATTTTCTAATGTAGCCTCGAATTTTGAAGACTGTCTTCATCAGCGAAGAATAGTCAGTACTTATCTGGTCTGCGATGTCAGTCAACAGCGAGGTCTGAGCCGTGAAATTTGTGATGCGAGAATCAAGCGGTGGAAGACCGAGGAGGAAACGCGGTGGTCAGGGCGGACACGTTGGGTGGCCTAGAAAGTCAAAGATCATTAGATGGGTGGGTGAGGAGGGAAAAGTCACAGTCAGTCAATAGAGACAAAGACAGAGGGACTTTTGTACCATCAAGTACAGCCTTCCATCTTTGACTTTCTCCACCTGTTGTGTTTTCCTCATTCCACATTCTCATCTCTATTTTTTGGTTTAATTTAATCTTATTAAGAGTGGTTCTCCCTTGCTTGGAGACCTCAATTTGGTAGTAGTTGGCATTGTTTAATTGGGATTTAATTGAAATTTATTATTAAGATTTGTAAATTATTATATATTTTTTATTTATATTTTTTAAAAAAAGTATTATTAACTCTCGTTAAAATAAAGTTTTCAAACTTGTAACTAATTTAAGTGTTAGAGTTGATTAAAAAGTTCAACCATAAAAACTTTGAATCATATAATTTTTCAGTTCAATTTATTTATAGTTGGGTCGGTAGTGCTAGGCCCAAGCTCAAACTTAGAACAACGCATGGGCCGATCGGCCTATCCCTCGTAGTTGACCTAATTCCTATAGGTATTAACTGTATAAATTCATTACCTCATCATAAAAAAGGTACGAGAACCCTAGTATTCTTTATTCCTAGTCACTAAAATCCTTACAAAAAGACTAACTTGAGAGTCGGAGGGGCCTCCGGCAGTCAACCCCCTGTGTGCCTTATTGTTTTGCAAGTATTTCTGAGCCAAAGTCAGCCAATCTCATGGATCCAAGCAGCAGCGCCCAGCCCCATCAGAATCAGACATAACCAACTTTAATAACTCCTGTCATTAAAAATGAATCAATTAATTTTCATTTCAATTAAACTTTGAATCTTTTTATAAATAAGAATAATATCTTATAATCATATTTTAAATTCTTTAATTTTATTTATCTTTTCGATTTTAAAACATTAAAAATTATTACATCTTGTTAGAAAGGTCTAACTCACCCCTAAAAGCTAGCTCAAGAGGGGAAGATTTGCACACTATTATAAATTATTGAATACTCTCATACTTGTCTGATGTGGGATTCCTGACACACCCCTTCAGTCCAGAGCGGGACTGGACATCTAATAGACATATTGGGTAAAGGGACATAATAGGATACCACTCCAAACTATCGAGACAAACTGACTCTGATATCATGTTAGAAAGGCTTAACTCATCCCCAAAAGCTAGTTTAAGAGGAGGGGGTTTGCACACTATTATAAATTATTAAATACTCTCATACTTGTCCGATGTGAAATTCCTGACACGTCTCCTCTCGGAAAATTTGTATATCCTTATTTTTTCCAAAAAAAATTCAAAAGAAAATGTTGGATGACCGTGAAGCATGGGGTGTTTTACTTACAAATAGCTTTCAAAATGCTTACGTAAGGGCATGGGTCATCCTTGTCCCAACCAAAACGATTCTTTTCCTGTGAAGGAAACATTAATATGTATATATATATTCGTTCATTGAACGGTTTGACGTTGACCCTTTACCCTATAGTCTATGTCCATTGCTTAGCTTTGTCTTCCCAACTTGTTTTGGTTTATGCCATACTCGATTTTGTCTGTTTCATCTCTCTCTCTCTCCCTGAAGGTTAGGTTCATAAGAAATTGGTTTACACATAATCATTGGCCTTTTAAGTCTTTGCAACTATGAGATTTTTCATGATTCTTTGTGATGAAAGCATATGAAAAATAAGAGGCTAATGATCCATTATCTTGACTCGTATTTGTAAATGACTCTACTAGAGATTACACTTATTTCCAATGTATCTCAATTAAAGTATTTTAAAAATATTATTATTATGATAAATTCAATATTTTAAAAACTAGATAAAAATTAAGCCGATAAAATAAAATGTTTAGGGTTATAGATTCAATCGATACTAAATCATTATAAAACTAGTATATAATAATAAACATTATATAATTAAATAATATAAAATAAGATTGAAATTATCATTTATCTATAAAAAAAGTTGAAATTTAATTGAAGAAGAATGTTATCAAATAAAAACTAAATGATTTATTCTAATATATAAAAATTTGTTAGTTTATAAAAATGAATCGATTAAGTAACAAATGGGTTAATTTTTAATGATAAGAATTTTTAAGAAAAATTAAACCAAACAATGATATGGTTTAAAGCTTTTTATGATTAAACTAGTGAAACCAATTTATTTTTTAAACATTCAACTATCGTTTCATTTTAATGAAATATGAATTAAAGAAAATTGTATTATATATGAAGAGTTCAACTTTAAGGCTCCTAGGGGTGGTCGAGTTGGTGGAGTACAAGAGGCATGGAGGCAAAAGATCTTGTATCCGATTCCTTCTACCTGCGCTCTTTTGATCGAGCCTATCATACAGAGTTTGTCTAGTGCGAAATACTCGATTGGTGTGATTTATAGGCTATTTCGTCAATTCAGAGATTTACTCAGTACGCACCAAATAAAAGTCTCGATCACTAATGTTTGGAAAAGGTCTTTGTTAGTTCTTTTAACTCCTTGTCTAGAACAAACTTTGCATGTCAGCAACACCATTTTTAACTATTTCTATTCCAAATTTCTTAGTGGGTTATTGGAAAAAGGGCAGGTGCTTGGAATCTAATGAAAAAGAAAAGTAACATGAGATTGTCTCAGCATGGAAAATGACTAATATATATATAATAAAAAAGGAAAATAAGTATAATTTCTTTTATCATATTGAGTGTGACAACACCAAATTAACACCACTCATCTCGCAAGACTATATGGGTAGGCACCCATATTAAGGTGAAGGAGGGGGTGAGTAGCTATAAGTTATGTCAACTCATTTTTTAGTATCTAGGAAGACGTGGGGTGCCCACATGCACATATTTGAAAATCCCTTTTTATTTCATTTTAATTTTTGAAAAACCAGCTTGACCCATTCTTTTTTTTACTTTAAAGAGCAAATTGAAGAAGTCCCAAGACCCTCAAGTCACCCTAAAGATGCTAGTACCTAACACCATTAGAGGAGCATTTCTTTGAGTAAGCTTTTTGACTTGAGTAAACATTTGCACTAAGATATGTTTGATTTGTTCTTAGCATTTAAATATTGAATTAGAAAGCATGAGATCAAGAAGACGTTAAATTGGATTGAAATCATTAATTAGTAATTACTACAAGTAGCAACTTGTGTATGATATCACTTGGATTGAGCTTTGTTTAAGTTCACAATGAACCAAATTGATTGGCTAAAGTTAGTATATGTTTATACGGATCAACAAAATAACAAAGAAGTCAGTGCATTAGTGTTGACAATGTTTGATGTTCATTCTAGTGGCGGTTCATCTCCAAACATTAAACAAATAGTAGTTCATCAAGAAAATTACAAAATATGAGAATCTTTCATTTTTAACTATGAAAGAGAAGACATAAGTCAAGTTGACCCTAAATATATACTTTTTTGGGACTTCATTAATATTAAGATTAAGCATATTCAAATTTTAGGTAATATAACCCTTTTCATTTTAATTCTCATGTTATCATTTATTCATTAGGGGGATCAAATCTTCTGTGTTTATAACCTTGTACCAAACCTATTCTATACGATTTTATTAACACAAATATGTGAAACCCTGAAAAATGTGTGGATGAAATCATCTGGAACAGAATTGATATAAAGTTATAAGTACAGAGGATTTTGTCCCCTCATTAGGACTAGGGTTAAATCCTATGTAGTTAACAGAATTAGAATTAAGTGATTATCATTCTATGATTATGGTCAAAATTTCTTGGCTTGTACACTTGAAATAAGAGGAATGGATAATGAAACGTAAGTTTTGAGTGTGATGAGTTAATGTTTCATTAGAACTTTAACATAATTGTTCTAAAGCATGCAAAATAATGGCATCCAGGAGTTCAAATTTGAAGAGCCTTTGGCCTCCCAATCATTCTCACCATAATGTGCCATTAATGACTTTGCACATCACATCCAACACCTCTTTTTCTTAAACTTGATCTTGCTGCAGATCATTAATGTTATGAAAGACTCATTAAGCACCTTGCATGCTTGGTAATGACACTCGGCTCCCCTAGGAATCTAGTGTTTCAAGTAAATCCTAGTTCTAAGTAGGTCATTAATTCGATTTGGTTCAATCGATTGGGTTCAAATTTGGAATGGAGTAAACAGGAAAACTAAACATCATATGACAATAGACTGGATATTAAACAAGAAAGCACATATTAGCCAAAGCCTAACAAGGCCTCCCAAAAATATTAACAAGTCACTGCCCCTAACCCCCCAACATGATTCTCCACTACATAAGTTACATGCCTCCAACTAGCAAATTAGACCAGGAAAAAAAAAAGGACATATTTTGTAATTAGAAATGATAAAGAACTACCACTTCACATGACTTTCCACGACTCTAGGGTGGGAAAGCTGGAGAAAGTATCAAAATCTATACCAGAAGCAGAAGCAGAACCAGACCCAGACCTGGAACCGGAGGCGGAGCCGGAACCGGAAATATCTCCCACCAGAGACTGGGAGAAACACATTGGACCGGACCCAACTACCGGTCCAGCTCCTGAGCAGGGAGTGGACCCCATAACGACTTGGTCCAAAAGAAACGCCGACGTATCAAGAGTCGGCAAGCAGCCAACCGCAGCTGCAGCGCCGCCGCATCCCTGCAACCGCCCGCCGAGTCTCTGCGGCTCCGGCTTCAAAACCGGCACCATGGGCATCTGGGCGTTCCCGAACCTAACCCCGGTCACCTGCTGCACCATCTGCCGGAAGTTTGCCGGATCCGCAGTGATAAACGTCGTCTGCGACCGCTTCGAAGCACGAGACTTTCTCTTGGAGACCTTCCCGGTGGCTCCTGGGGCCGAGTTCCGCTGGCGCTTGGGCGCCGTTTCTGGGTCGGACCCAGAAACGTTGGAAGCCGTCGGGGTTGTCGGAGGAGGAGGGACGGCGGCTGCGCCGGTGATTGCATCTGAATTGAGCAAGCTGAGAAAAGGGTTAAAAGAATCGGAAGTGAGCGTCTCCGACACAGAGTTGTCATTCGCAGAATTGCCGCAGAGAGACTTCTGGAGGACTTTAGTAAAAGTCTGGGTGTCGCGAGCATAGGCCTCCGATATCCAGGGGTCAGCGAAGGCTGGTCGAAAGCCCATCCAAGGCTCAAAACTCGGCAAATTCTCCGAAGAAGTCATGTTCCCCAAGCTCAAAAACAGAACAAAAGTAGTTGATCAAAAAGAAACAACAATATTGAGTTGGAGACTGTATCTGGGCATTACTCAAACAGAAGAGGGTAGTCAAAAAGATTGCAACTTCGAGAATAAGAAAGTAGTAATGAAGCAGAGGCGAGAAATGGGAATGAGAATGAGAGGTGGGAGAGGATAAATAGGACGGTGAAGGGAGGAAGAAACCGCGTTGTAACCGGACACGTGTCAGCTTATTGGTACGGACAGATCTTAAAACTAAGTAAACTCAAAACTATTCTACTATTCTACTGCAACATTCATCTTGGATGTTCGAGGCCTATTCATTAAACTTTTAACTAACCATAGTTCGGCTTGTTTTGACTGTTTTGAATTTTGATACTCCGGTCTCGCCCACAAAGAAACACAGGGAGATCTAATATATAGTTGTTTCTTAATATTATAAATTATTAAAATACGATTACATCTTTTAAAAATTATTATTTAAAATGAAAACAAAAGCTATTTTTGGGATTAAAATAAATAAAAAGGAATAAGAAATAAATAAACTCACTCGAACTAGTACTGACTACTGAGTAAAGTAGTGAGGCTCAAGTGTTGGGTTGACTGTCAAGCCGAGTAGCCGTTTGACGAGTCGACGTCCGTCGTTAACGCGTAAACTGGATAATACATTTTTTAATTTTTTAGTTTAATATTCAATATTTAGGTAATATTATAAAAATAAATTTATCATTGTCTTTTTTATTGTATTTATTTACTCATTTTTACTCTTTATTTTGTTCTATTTTTAACGCATTATTTATTTTATTAATTACTTTATATTAATATATATATATAAGTGTATATAAATATATTTATGTGTTTTTATTAGAAACAATATCTTTATTAATTATAAGTAAAATCGAGTATTACTGAACCTCTTCAAAAAATTTTACATTTAATTTTTTTACTCAGTATATTAATTTTTTTAAAACTACTAAGTTTAAATTTTAATTTTTTAAAATTCAAGCTTTATTAATTAATCTCTTATCAACTCCTAGTTGCCATAACGTACCACTTGGTAGATTAGTTTAGGAAGCTAACTAAGTTTTTAATTACGCTGGAGTTTCAGATTGGTGGCACATAGCGACGTCGCATGCAGATTCCGTGTAAAATTATTTTATAATAACGAGGACTCAAAGCGCGTGGGCTCCACTTTTTGTCGTGGCCATTATTTTGTGTATCTCGATTTTCAAGATTTATCCGTTTTCGTAATCTCTTTAATCATTTAATAACTATTCCTATTAAAGACAAACAAACTTGTTATCTTATGTAAATAGCTAGCTCTTTTTTTATTAAATTTTATTCACGTATTTAAATAAATAAATTTTAATAAAATAAAATAATAGAAGATTTGATATATAATAGTGTTGTGCAAACATAGAACATGCTAATGCTAGATGTCTCGAGGGAAATTTGAATGGGACAAAGATGGCGCGAGGGTAAGGGTCCACGACTTGTTTTTTGAAAAGCTTGAAGGACGTGTTGTATCATCAACATCCAAAAGGGAACAAGTGTTAGGTAACATTGGAATTGATGTGTCTCCTAAATCACGCATCATATGGTTCCTCGTAATCCCTCCCCATTGAGTAGTTGCATGCATTCTCCTCTTTCCAGCCGCGAGTTGGCTCCACTTTTTTAACCCTTCTCTCCCTTGTAAGAATAGAAATAAGTTCGATTAGAATAATAACTCTAACGATTTTAATAATTTTTGTTATTAAAAATTAATTAATTTATCAATTTGTTTACATTAATACATTTTTATAAAACAATCTCTTTTTTAATTAAACTTCAAATTCTTCAATTGATAGGGGCATTATCTTTCAACAGTATTTTAAATTCTTTAATTTTATTTAATATTTAGCCAATTTTATAACAGTTTAATATTTTATTGGTTTAATTTTCGGTCTAATTTTTAAAACATTGGTTTGAATAATTTTAAAATAATACTATTCAAGTGTCAACACTATTTGTTAGTTTTTGTTACTTTTAAATAATTTAATTTTTGTTATTTATATTTATGACTACTATCTTTTAAAACTTGTACAGTATGCCAACTATTAAAATAGTGTAAGATGTAACTTTGAATAAATAAAAGAGTAAAAAATAAACCATTGATTTTTAATAAATCATCAGGATAAAAGATTGTAATATGTAATGGGGCTTTAGTTACGTATCCTGGATCGAACATGAAAGGACAATAAACGAAGAATTGAAAAATACCTGATTTCGGTTTCATAACTTCAAATGAGCTTTCCGATGTCGAAATGAACTCGAATCTACCGTTATCTTCACGGGGACTACTCACCGAAATGCGGTAAAGCCTTTCTACAATTTTCTCAAGACGTAAGCTCTTTAAACAAATCAGGGGTTCTTACGCTTACGAATGATATGAGCACAGGTTTTGCCATCACAAACTCGATATGAATTCGATCCACATTGATCGAGATCTAGTTTCTACTCAAAATTCAACCTATTAATTTAGATCATTTATTGAGTCACTTTATTATCTTTATCCGGATTAGATTACGTAACTTAACCAATAAGTTAATTAAAAATGTAATTAAATGTTGTCTAACTTTATGAGAAATGCCTAAAATGTCCAACAAAGATATACTATAAATAATGACAATATTAACTCTAAGTCACAAGAGGAAAGAGCTTTTTGTTTTTTATTAATTTTGATAATTAAAAGTACTTTAAAACTAAATCAAAAGACCGGTGCATTTTTAAAATAATTACCAAGTTCTCATGTTTTGAAAATCGGACCGGACCAGTCGATTCGATCAGTTCATTCTGTAACCGGTCGGCTATACGATCTGGTTCACTCTTAAAAATCGGTTCTTAATTGAACCAGTGAGAACCGGTCAATTGACCGGTCGTCCCGTTCGACCGGTCCGACCACTGGCTCAATAAATTTTTTATATTATTTTGTATTATTTTGTGTTTTTTTAATATTATTAATATTATATATAATTATTGTATAATTATGACGTTACACCGATTCGACCAGTGATTGAACCGGTCAAATCGGTAATCAATAAAACTTCCAATTCGATGTCCGGTCTAAATTTCAAAACACTGCCAAATTCCTATAATTATTTAAGATACAATCCTTGAAGCTCAGCAGCTCTCGAATGTAACACCTTAATTTGAAGCTATTTAAGTCTTACTTAGCATCATTATTCTTGACTGTACTCTCAAAAAAAAGTCATCATCATTATCGTAGAAATAAAATTTTATTAATCTCATAGGTCAAGTACTAAAGACAGTGGGTCCAGATCCCACATGTGCAAGCCCATTGCTTATACATATATCTAGAAGAAATAGAATTTGTAGATAATAATTAAAAAATTCAAAAGATCGAATGCGCCAGCGGTGACGTGTTATCATGACGTGGCATGACGACATGCTGACGCGTAAGTTAAAAAAATATAGCTGTTACGAGGCAGGAGACGATAGGATTTGATTTTGATTGATGTATTTCTTTTTCTTTTTTTAAATCTATTTTTTGAGACGCCGAAAGCTCCTCCTCCAGGTTTTTATTCCCTAGACGCGGACAGCCTTTTCACCTTCGCTCTTAAGCCTTAACCTCCGTTATCGGCTCGGCTTTCATGATCATGCGAATCGGCTACAGTTAAACGCCTTCGGTTATAACTAACGGCGTTCGGTTGTATCTGTTGGGACCATTATTTTGTATTATGCTAGATAAGATGATATAAAATTATTTAATTATGAAATTATTTGACATGTATTATAAAAATAATGCTTTTTGAGACTTTAATAACAAATTTAAAATAGGTGATTCATTATATGATCAAATTATAAGTCATTTTCTCCAGCTCATAACGATAATAGTACCAATCTTTTTAAAATTTTTAAAATATATTAATTTGTATTTTTCTTTTGTTTTTAGAAACGGAGAAATCTGCAGCCACTATATTTGGATAAGCATCGAATAAACATTTGAATTGACACAATAGCCTACAAATTACGTCAATCAGGTACTCTTTATTAGGCTAACCCTATACGACAGATTCGATCGAGAGAACGTAAATAGGAAGAATCAAACACAAGCCCTTTTTACCTAATACTCCTCTACTCCACCAACTCTGACTACTCTATAGGGCGTTTTTGCTAATGTTGCATAGATGATACATACATGTCTATTTATTATTTACATTAATTAAAAAGTATTTTGATCTCATATAAAGCAATTTTGAAATTTTAGTTAATAAATTAAAATTTTAAATATTTGATAGTAAATTAAAAAATCTCAAAAATTATAAATCTATTATCTCTTTTTTAGCTTTTTAGATAAACATAGGGATAATACTAGGCTGAATCTTAATAATCCTTATCTAAATCACCACATATGGGTGTGTGAAGCATGAGGTTTACATAATTTTCTACCTAAAATAACAACAACAACAATACTAATTGAAATTGTCATTGAAACAGAGGGTTCTAATAGTACATAGCTGTATTCCTACCAAGCAGAGAATATTTTTGATAGATCCACGTATAATGCAAAATAATAATAGTACAAAATATAAATAAAGTCAATGTATTTAGTGCACAAGGTTCTCCGCTTTGTCGTAGTTTGAGAAGCGTTATAATGTACGCAATCTTCCCTTTGTATTTTTACAAAGAGGTTGTTTTCGTGAATTAAACGTGCGACTTTATGATCACAAAGGAACAACTTTATTAGTTACCGATCAAAGAAAAACAACTACAAGAATAAATTAAACCAATCATTATAAGAAAATAATCAGAAATACACAATATAAAAAATAAAGAAAAGCAAAGATGAGGAAACTGTAGTCGAGGTTACTTTAATTGAGTCTTCAAGTAACTTTTTTTTTGGTTGCTCACGAGGTATTTTAGGAGGATCCTAATTATGGGAAAGTACCTTTAAGTTATCTATGCCTAGACTAATCACCGCTAGAGTAGAGTAGGTTCCTTATGGGAGACAAAGCTCTGACCTTAAGTTTTAAACAGCTGCATACATAAGAAAATTTTAAACTCACAATTTCATTTAAATCAGGAGAGTCTCTTACCAACACACCTATATCTTCAGGTAACATTAATAAACAAAAACATTACATAGTTGTAATCAACAAAATCTTCTGTGGGACACCCATTGACTTGAAGGACGACTAATGAGGGAAGAAGGAAGTAAACCCACGCAAACATTAAACCATCCTTTATCTTTAATTATTTAGGATTTTCCAATTTTCGTGTGGGTTTGGAATGTCCCATGTCTTATACTATTATTGGTCAGTTCATGAAACATACCAAACCATGCCACGTACTGATCTGTCGCGGCCGACTTGTTCTTTGTTTGGACGTGCTGTACCTTATCAAACCTTCATCTGCTGATCGGATGAGGCGCTGAAGAAGATGATGATGCTGACGGTGATTTGAGATTGAGATTAAGATTGAGATTGGGATGTGGTCCTTTTTTTGTTTTTTCAGTATATCAACGGTGCATCGTGCATGCCTTGCCTGTGTTATGCAGACTCATACGGGGACGGCACAATTTCACCAACCTTCTCCTCCTTCTTTCGCTAATTTTGCTAACGTGTCCATCAAACCCCAACTACTTTTTCAGGTTAGGACAAGGAGTGATTAAATGAAGGAAGCATACCTGTGATTTAGTATAAGGCTCTTTTGGCCGAAATAAGATCGCATAACCATCTTTATGTACGTAGCTATTTAAAATTTAGGGTTAAAGTTTTACTTTCTGTAAGGGACCTACTTAATTCGAGCAAGGATTACTCCGAATGTGAATAGTTTAAAGGTGCCTTCTTATAATTGGGACCTTCCTAGGATACCTCGTGGCAAATAAAAAATAATAATAATAAAGATTCCAAACCAAACCTTTTTTTTCACTTTAATATTTTTACTAATAAAGTATAAGATTGTGTATTTTTAATATAAAAATTTTACCAAATTATTATTATTATTATGAAGCTAAAAAAAGGTATAATGGGAATAAAAGTATGTTAAATTAAAAAATTTTAATTAAATGGATTTATTATTTATTTTTAAATTATTAATTTATCAAATAATTATTAATTTTAAGTTTTGGTGTTCATATCATTTATTTTCTTATTATGAACATAAATTCTGAGTTTACCATTATTGTTATGGCTTAAACCTCAATAAATCTCTATCAATCCTTCAATTGAAATCAAATATCTGCTTTTATATAATCTGACATTATGGCTAGCTTTTTGTGCCTTTCTTTTCAAGGGGACATATTGACCAATAAATAGTGGCAGCCTTAGTAACACCATGACTTAATAATGGAAAAAATAATTATTTCAAACGAAATTCAAATCCAGAAATTGGAATGATTTAGTCTTTCTGGTAATTTTTTTTATTATATGATTAAATATAATAAGATTTTGATATTTTAAATTTGATTAATTATCTAATTTTTTACAATAATATTTTATACTTTATTAGTTTTCATTAATGATTAGAAAATTCAACCATTGAATCGTTCAATTTTTTAGTTTGATTTACTTTAATGACTCTTGTCGTTAAAAGCTGATTAATTTTTTTATTAACATGTTCTTATAAACTAAGATAAATCAATTAATTTTTATTTAATAATATTTTTTAATTAAACTTCAAATTCTTTATATGTTAAATTTTTTAATTATATTTAATCTTTAGCCGATTTTATGATGGTTTAATAGCGGTTGAACCTTTTAAACCTTAAATCTCTTGTTTTATCGGACCAATAGAGCTAAGTTTTTTGATTGAGGTAAGAAAAAATATTAAATTATAAAATGCCCCATAAAATTAACCCTCTAATATATGTATGGTTAAGAAGATATTGAGATAAGAGTGATTCCTCTTGCTCGAATACGTGGCCTCAGATCTGCTGTTCCTATTCTACTGTGCTACTGTGCCTGAACAAATCTCAAACAATCCCTACTCTTGAAAGATTGAGCTTTATTTAAGTACGGGGTATAGCAGAATGGGAAGAGCAGATCTAGTCTCTCAATATGCCTAAGCTAAAAAGAAAGTAAATGATCAAAAGATTAATTAAATGGTCCACAAGATCCTTTTAACGCAGCGATATCTTGGGTCTTTCTTTTTGTTCTTTTTCTTTTTGTGACAAGATAAGGTACTTATTGCGTGATCATGTGTGAAAAGGAAAAGGTTACTTCTTGGATCGTGAGCTATTTGCAAGATACATTCTATCCCCCACACGTTCATGATGGTGGTGACCATATCTCTTTTCACAAATTTTATAGTCATAAAAACTCAAATTCTCTATGTTAAAAATCGTGAATTGTAATTTAATTTTAATTTTAATATTATAGTTATGATCGGGAGGAAAATTTTAAAGTAATTAATAAAAGTTACTTCTTGGTGATTAAAAGATCAATCCACACATGCTCAATTTTGTGCACATGATATATTGACTCTTTTCTTAATAGTTATGATTGATTTATCATCAAATTTAATATTATTTCTATTTATATTCTCAATAATTATTAAAATTTTGAGTTAAATTTTTGTAGTCAAGATAAATACAATATTTTAAAACTTCTTTTAGCACTCAATCACAAGACTTGGTGATAAACGTTTTTATCGGTATATAATAGATCAGTCGCAACGCGCACAAAAACATAAAACAAAAAGAACCTTTTCACCATTACAATGGACCCCTACATGCACATAGGTCATTTCTAGTGTGAAAATGGCAATTTCCATGTTATAGTCGTTAGAAAATGAAGTATCCAATTCCAAGTTTCCTGTCTCTGCAAAGCCAGTACGCTCACTTATTGCCTTGGCCAAAGGCCAAATCCTTCAAGAGTCTTGGGTGATAGTAACATGCATGCAGTCAGTGTATGATAGTCGTGGTGGTGGTGGTGCCCATTGATGAAAGACCTTTTTCCTGCTTGCTTCCCTTGATCGATAAAGCTAAGTGACCCCATCTTCCATTAACGATCACATCTTCTCTTGTGGGGTCTCTCTTCCTTTTTCTGGGTTTTCGTGTTTCTTATTGAGCATTTGGTGGGAAGCAGAGGCGGCACTTTTGAATTATCTTCATCTGTTGTTCAGGGAATAATTTGGATATATTATTATATCATCATCGAATTGCTTGCTTTTGTAGGGAAGTTTCTCTGAAATTTGCGGTAAGAGCTGCTTTCGAAGACGGATGAAAAGAGTGACTTTGGTTCTCTCGAGGCTTTGGGACCATATTCCAGCAAACTAGGTTTGAACATCTAATCCTGAACCGATCCTGCAAAGGTACCAACTTGGGTTGATGTGATAGATTCGGAGAAATGCATTAAAAACAAAGTTCTGAAGATCAATTCACCGATACATATTTCTATATGCTTCATTAATATTTAATGGATGGATAAATAGAAAAGGGCACAGGATGATACAGGAAAACAGGAACAATTACCTTTTGTTTAGCATTATTATCCCTTTATTTAAGTGACTCCAATCAACAATTACCACCGTTTCCTTTGAAACAAATTTCTGATCATGATCAGATTGCACCAATACAATTTAAAGTTCCATCAATCCCCGATGAAGATTTAGGGATTAAATTAAGGAAGAAAGGGACCAATGAAAATGATGTAACTCTAGGGATTAATGAAAAAGCTTGATGCCTTAAGCGTTTAGCTCAAGTAAAGCATAAAGGATAAAAGAAAAATATGGAAAACAAACCAGGAGACAGATAAAAAGTACTTGGAAGTGTCTATCAATCATCATCTGATGTTCCTTTTTACATTTCTTCTGGGAATTAAATGGAATCTTCTTGTCTTCTCCTTCATGTGCAAAGCTGATTCATTTTTAGTGGTTATTGTGCCTCCACATATGCTTAAAACGTAGGATTGACAGCGACAAAAGTCGAGAGAAGATCATTAATGTACGCAATCTTCTCTCTATAATTTTTACAAAAAATTTATTTTCATAATTTAAACCTGTAATTTTACTATTTAACATTTTATCACGTGTGGAATACAAGTATTCAACATTTATATTGTTTACGGATGGCAATAGAGTTCGAGTTTGGTCCAAAGGTTCAATATGAAAACTTGATTATTTAATTAAAATAACGTTATTTTGATTGAGAGAAATCCTCACTTCGTAGTTAATTGTGTAGTCATAAAATATTTTAATAAAAATTATCTTATTATTATTTCTTCTTATTTTGACCATATAGATAAGTTTTAAAAAATTTAAAATCAAAATAATACCATTTTAATATTTTGTAAAATAACATCGTTTCGAGTAGCTTATCTCCAACTTGAGTTCAACCCCGAGTTTGGTCGAATTTTGATGACCTACTAGAGCAATCTGAAAAGTAACAATCAAGTAGCTAGGCTGAGGGTTCGGACCCATCTCATGTTGACAGCTCATTCATCAGCTTGTGGATCCGAGTTGGAGCTTAAAGAACTGTTCTAAGCCCAACATCTACTTAAATTTGACTTTAATATTTAAATTTGATTAATTTAATTTAATATATAATAATATCTAAGATAAATAATAATTGATTAATTTTTTTAAAATTTGTTTATTTTTAATTGAGTCGATTGAATCAAAATTAGTATGTTATTTTTATTATGATTATCTTCTTTTATATATACATAATATTAACTAAAATGGATGTTAATATATAAAATACTTTATATAAAAATATTTTATATAATTATTTATTTATTATTAATTATTTATATAGTAATTTCTAAAAGATCTATTTTAAATAAATAATCCAACAAATAATTTATTTGATAAATTAAGTCTCGTTAATAATTATTTTCTCACCCTTTTAAGAGCTTATATCTGTAGAACTTTTGTTAGTAGAGTTTTTTCTGTAAATCTTTTTTTAAAAAAACTTTTCTAAGAAACCAGTTAATTATTTGACTGTCATTTAAAAAAGGACTTTTTTGAAAGAGATTCATACAATAAATTGTTTTGTAATATAAATATAAAAAGCACATTTAATTTTTAACTATATTTTATTTTATAATAAAACTTATTTATGCATATAAATATTATTTAAAGTATATTAAACAATATACAAAGTACAATATATTAATTATTATATAATTTTAAACCATATGAAATAAAAAAAATATATCTAACCAAATCTTTTATATAGATTATAACTAAAGTAAAATTAATATACAAATAAATATTAAAATATATAAAAAAGTCAAATAATATTATATAAATCTTAAAATAAATATCAAGTTGAGTAAATGTAAAAATAAATTTGTGGAAATTATGAGAATTATGTGTAAAACGGAAGATCAAAATGGACAAAAAATAAGCTCATTAATTAATATGAAAAATCTACCCAAAAAAGTTATTTGAGAGACTTTTTTGAGAAGCTCCAAATTTTATTTTCTTAAAAAATTATATTTTTGACTAAAAAACCATAACTATTCAAAAAATAATTTTTTATTTTACAATTAAATACCCTTCAAAAAAAGGGGGCAGAAAATTGCTCATTTGCCTCACAAAACCCATCCAGGCACTCAAATTCGGAAGATTACCAACTACGCCGAACGAGAGAGGTAAAGACGAGAAGAAACGAGCCGGAGCAACCCGACTCGGTCCATAGCCGCTGCCGCAGCAACCTTCG
>JAOSBL010000003.1:1883670-1897449 GCA_027568915.1 Erythroxylum roraimae | reverse complement strand
CCTTAAAGAACTCTTTAAGTTTAAGGTTTTAATCAATGAACTCCATTTTTTAAAACCTTGGTAAAGGCATCTTAGTGGAGACGTTTTTGTATATGTATTATGCAACAGTTTGGAATGGACATGAGCTAAGTTCTTGTACCCAGAGAGAAGTTATTGTACTACTGTGGCTTCCAGCTGGTACAGAATGAAGGTTTTTGACGTAAAACTAAAGCATGTGAGATGCCCTTTTTTAATCCATCTGGCACTGGCACTCTACTTTTTCCTTATTATTTGATTTAGATTTTTAGCTTCTTCATTCTGCATATCTTTTGGCTATATATTTTATCTGCGTTTGTGATTCTTTAACTTCCACTAAGTGAGACTTTTTAGTCTCCATTTCTCCCTTTGTTGGTGAGAATTTTGCGGGATGTATGCATTCAGTGAGAACCTAATTACTGTTTTTAGGGCATCTACAATATGATCGATTATGTTCTGATGCTGTGATTGTGATATGTAGGATGTGGTTCAAAGAGACTTCTTATATATTTACTCTTTTGTTGAAACATTTTCTGTGAGATTTGGTACTCATTTTGTGCTTTTATGCATTGTCTGCAAATCTGTTACAGATGACAGTCTGAATTTTGAGCGAGTCTTGTGGACAAGGGTTTGGTTTTGCATTTCTGTGCTCTGAGACTTGTGAAGGAAAGAGAGGAGGGAATGTCAAGTGGCAGAAATACACACTGGTGCTACAGATGCCGGCGACCAGTTCGTTTGCGAGGGCGGGATCCTGTTTGTGTGTATTGTAATGGAGGATTTGTTCAAGAACTTGATGACATGGTGCGCATCAGCCCTCTGGACTTCTTTGGCCTGGATAATGATGATGACAATCATGATCACAGATTTGAGCTTATGGATGCTTTCTCAACATTTATGCGGCAGCGACTGGCAGACAGAAGTTATAGCCAAGATATCAGAGGGAGATCAGATTCAGTTCCTGAACATAATTCAGGTTTTAGCCCTCTGTTGGTTTTTGGCGGCCAAATTCCAATGAGGCTGTCTGGAAATGGAGGGTTTGAAGCTCTGTTTTCTGGGGCACCTGGTATTGCCTTTGCACGGGGTAATGTTGGTGATTATTTTATGGGCCCTGGACTGGATGAATTGTTTGAACAGCTTTCAGCTGGTGATCGGCGAGGTCCTCCCCCAGCAACCAGATCGTCGATTGATGCAATGCCTACTATAAAGATCTCGCAAAGGCACCTTCGATCTGATTCTCACTGTCCAGTCTGCAAAGATAAATTTGAGTTGGGGTCTGAAGCAAGGCAAATGCCCTGTAGCCACATATATCACTCCGATTGCATTGTCCCATGGTTAGTCCAGCACAATTCGTGCCCAGTTTGTCGCCAAGAGTTACCCCCACAACGAGCAAACAGCAGCCGTAGTTTCCAGAGTTCAACATCTCATAGCGGAAGCAGCAATTACAGCGGAAGGGACAATGGTAGGGAAGGAAGAAGAAATCCATTCTCTTACTTGTGGCCTTTCCACCGATCATCTAACTCTGGCTCTAATCAAGATGGTTCTACTGGAAGCAGCTCAACTGCTGCTCATGAAAATAACCCGAATATGGGATATTCAGGATGGCCTTTTGACTAGGATGTCAACATCTTATGAACATGTTTTCCTTTGTCTATTAGGAAACAACTCTGGTACCAACATTATGGTCTATAAGCAATTTGTTGGAGTGAAAAATGGTTTGAAACTTTGAAGTTTAAGTGTTGTTTCATAGCAATAATTAAGGGCCTCTTGTACTTCATCTACAGCTTTTAGTGTAAATGACTTTGGTATTATCAACTTCTTTTGCTTGCAGAAGGCGTGTATGATGGTTTTTTGCCAATTATGCAGCCATTGGCTTTAAAATAGTTTCACTTTTGAAGTGCACAAGACACAGCTTGGCAGTTGATTATTTATTTCCCCTTTGAACAAATAAGCTTGCAACATCCTTTTTCAGATTGAACATGAAACTGTTGAATGATTTATGTGTGTGAATTTTCTGTGTATATGCATTAAAATCTCATTCCAAAGATGTTGGATTTTAAAATTTGCAAACTACTAAACTTGAAATTCCATTTCCTAAAAGAATGAATAACAAGTAATCTATCTTTAATAAATGGTTGATTTTGATGTCTCGCAATGACCATCCACGACTGGCACTGCGGTATTTTTGGAATGACGCACATGAACATAACAACAAATTGGCAGAACTGGGAAATGTGTAGGCAAGAACCTAGAAAGAACTGTGTAAATGTAATTTCGAGTATGGCCTCATCAACATACTTAAACAGCAAGTTGAGTATGGCCAACACACCATACATAGTATCTTAACTAGATAATGGAACAATAGCAAGCATAAAGGTAAAACAAATAAGATTAGACAGGAATACAAAACCTCAAACCAAAAAAATAACATGGTTTAGACTCGGGCGTCGAAACAAGTCGAACATAGCAGGACGAATAACATGGTTTAGACTTGGGCGTCGAAACAAGTCGAACATAGCAGGACGAACCATACATCACCTCCCAGAAGCAGCAAATCAGTTTGTTAGTTCCATAATAGCAGAAACAATGTCACCATCTGAAGCCTTGAGAGCTTTTACAGCCCTTGATCTTGAAACCCCAGCTTGGGTCATAACCAACTCAATATCCTTGGGCTCCACACCAGTCTCGTCTACTTCTTCATCATCTTGAGCAATGTTTGATGGCTCGGGCTTTGATACTACAGTACTTGCATTAGGAGCCCTGAACTGCTCTGCTGCCTGAGTTTGGAGCTGCGAGCTCAAATCCTCAATCTTGGCTTCCCCAAAGACAACATATGTATCTGAAGTAGGACTCTTGAAAACGTCTGGTTTTGAGATAACAAAAATGATCTGCAAAATCAAATGAAGATAACATTAGAGCACAAGACTAGATAACAATGCGGCTAACGAGGCAACTACAACCAAATAAAATCAGTTTAATTAACTGAAATACTTACATTCTTGCTCTTTTTGACAGTCACACGACTAACACCAGGGATTGGTTTCATTCCAAGCTTCAACATTGCCTTACGACTCTTTTTCTCACTTCTGCTCTGCTTAGACCGACCACTTGCATCTCCTTTCTCTAAAGAAAATTGCTACAAGTTAATTAACCAACTATAGACAACCTAAAGGTAGTAAATAAGTCAAAACCTTCATTCACTTAATCTAATTCACAAACATATGAGAATATGTACTCATTTAGACATGACATCCCTCAATTTTATTTACAAAAAAAAAAGAAATGAAAAGAAAACGAGGTGATTCTACAAAAACATGCCCTGCATCACAGGTAATTAGTTCTTTCCCCACCTAACCAAATTATTATTATTCTTATGATATATAAAAGGTCAGTTAAGAAATCAATAATTTCTCAGTATATATTTGAAAAGGATGAAATGCATAAATCTTAATCTTCTACATCATATAGAAATACCCAACGCAATACTAAACTACTTATAACCTGCAATATTATATAAAGAGTGCACCATAATTAAGCTGGAAAAACCATTGTACAATGTCCTCACCTTCAGCATCTTCATCATCCTTATCATCCTCATCATCCTCATCAGTATCTTCCTCATCGTCTTCCTCCTCAACCACTGGCTCATCGGGCTGGAAAGTTGTAATTCACAAAGCCACAACAGGCCATGAGAATAAATTTTTGGATTGCAAACACACTGTTTGATTGAAATTCAGAGCCAGGGAACAAACCTGATGTAATAATATGAAAACTAACCCCCTTAAAGATTATGACAAGAACCACAAGCAGCACAAAAGTACACACGGAGTGCACGATTCTAATTTGACTTCAAAACAACAAGTCTATACATCAACCATAATGCGTACAAAGAAAAACAAGATGAAGCAAAAATATTAGGCACAAAATTCCCAAATTTGAGAATCCTATTAACTAACCGCTCACGATAAATGAAGTGACTAAAGGAGAAACCTTTATCCCGACTAGAGTATGCAAATGAATAATACAACCCCGATATTCCAGAAAAAACGTACAAGTTGATTAAATAAGAGTAAGCACATGATCTTCGACCTTTCATGGGGAATACCTAAACTTTCCGCATCAAACAGCAACATTTGACAACTCAAAACGAAATACATAATAGATCAATCAAGCACATACGTTGAGCTTTTGTTCTTCAAGATGGGCAGCGAGAAGCTCTTCTTGGGTCTGAGCAGTCATGGTTTCTCTAGGCTTTTTCTTTCTACGTACACTCCCGCACTCAAAGCAACGAGAAAAAACCGATAAACCCTAAATTAACCCCTCTTTTATATACAGAAAGTTGTGTCGACTCGGGCATGGATCCTTACCCAGTTGAGATTTTTGAGTTTAGAGCCCTAAATCAATTTCCAACAAAGTTGCGTGATAGGGTTGGGCCGTCACCCCAAATTTGGACACAAAATCAAATGAGTCCTCATTATAGTCTACCATTGTCTTTTTTACTTCCTTTGGTTTAAAGAATAGACCTTTTTAGGAATATTTTAAATCAAGTTGGAGACAAGATGGATAAAATAAATAAATAAATATACATAAATATGCTTAATTAATCTATCAAATAATATTCCTAATCTTTTTCTTCCATCAACCAGTGTGAAAAACTGGAAATGGTGATTACACAGAAGGAAAGACTATGAGATGATGAGAGCACGAGGAGGTATACTTATATACCTTTCCGTCCCCAAAAGTAACAAAGACAGTAATTCCAGGAATGAGATGAAGCAGAGGGTTTTTACAGTTTCTATCAACTCCCTACAGCTAATCCTTATGAAACTACTGAAAATTCATGCCTTTTACCAACCACCACCAGCACCACGACCTCCGGACCATCCGTTGTCAGCCTGTGACTGTGAGGAGTTTCTCTTGGAACCACTACTCCATCCCGTGGAATTCCCCGTGTCAGGGTCGTTGCCACCACTTCCGTGCCCCCAGTCACCCCAGCCACCACCACCTGCACTTTCGCTCCAGCCTGTCTGTGAAACTCTCTTGGAATCGTTACCCCACCCAGAATTCTCACTTTCAGTCCTCCCACCATTTCCTCGTCCCCATCCAGCGGTATCTCCACCACTGCCCCAACCACTACCACCACCGCCACCACCAGAGAATGCTTCTCTGCGATTATCATAACCAGAATCCTGCCTCTCATTGCCAGTGCTATTCACTCTGCTGTTGTAGGAGCCCCGGCCTCGCCCTCGTCCACCAGATGGCCTTGGCACCCCACCATGATGACTGTCTCTGTTGCCACTATAATCATGCCGACCTGCAAAATCACACAGAAAGGGAATGTTATAAAATTTGGATCGATTCCATTAGCAGGTCATCCAGCAGCCTTGGTAGTGGCATGAACAAAAGCTACATAGCCCTTGTGCAAAATATTTACACAAGAAACAGATAACTTCCTTGAACTTCAATTAGATATACCATCCAACAGTCAAATGAAAACGTGGAGTTTAGAGAATCAAACTATCATTGAAAGGCTTATGACATTCACTCAGAGCACATATTCTGTAGTGTAAATAGCCATATAAGGGGAAATAGTAGCCCAATTAAATCAACTTTATCTTTAGAAGACATCAAACAGAATAAAAGAAAGGAAAGGGTTTCTTCACTCTCAAAAATTCAAGATCATAAGCTGGTGCCTATCTGAGTTTACATGATCCATCTTTTAGCTGCTGTTTTAGAACAATTAGGCGCGCAGGCACACAAAGACGCCGAAAAATGAACAGATCTTTAATGACAAATCCAAGACATGAAACCCGCAAAGCTCAATTTACAATTTTATGATTTCAGTGACATGCCCAATTACAAATTAGGTGTACAAGAGGAAGCTGACCATACCTCACTGTAAAACTATTCCAGAAATATTTGTAACTTACAGTAAGCTAGCAGTTCACTTGCAACGCATGTAAGTAGGCATTCACTTAAGACATAAAATTAGACCTCAAGAAAGCAATCAAAAGCTTTTTGCAAAGCCATTCAAGAGGTTGCAGAACATAACACCTGATCTAGATAAAGCAATAAAGGATATACAATAGCAATGTTTTGAATTGATACTGAAACATTCCATAGACGGGTGAAAAAGTCAGACAAATCAACCTGTCCTAGATCCAGGCAAGGATGATCGACCCTTATCGAAGGACTGGCCCCTCCAGCCCCCTTCACTGCTTGAACCACCCCAACCACTGGCCATAGAAGAGCCCCCAGTTGCAGGGCTCCGCATTGGTACCATGGCAGCAACAGATCTTATAGATTGTGCAGATTCGTGCAGTGGGTCATCTATATGTTTCTGAAAATATGCCACAAGTCGATCAATGTCCTCAAACATCCTTTTGCGAAACTTGAATCCTTTGGGATATAGACCAACATACTCGTGATGTGGATTTGTACTCCTTATATAAGTCAGAACAAAAGTGCCTGGATATTCATGAGAAATACCAAAAGCATAAACTATCCTCGTAGGATACTCTAACCTTTCAACCCTTAGCAGTTCATCAACTTCAGCTTTATTTCCCCTTCTGAACTTGCGGTAGTTTAGCATTGCCTTTAGATGACTCACCAAGGGATCAACATACCGATCCATTACCTGCATTTCAAGGTAGTAAATAAATGTAAGGAATCACTTTTTTCATGACAAAGGCATGTGGCGTCACCAAAAATTCTGTCAAACAAGAATCCCAAGAGTAGTCATGGAAAGGTTCTAATGTGAAACAGAACCCACCTCATCCAAATCCTCAAAAGTGTCCTCGCCAATTTTTAATGTCTTCCCAATACGAAGTAAACTTGTAATGTCCTTGTGCTCCTTACCCCCTTCAACTATGTCTTTGTGAGCATAAACACCATCATATACTTTAAGAGTTAAGGTCAAATAAGAAGGTCCCCGTGAACTAGGACGAATAATACTTTCACCAGGTTCCTTGTCGGATAGAAACTGCCAGATGTAATGTTAAAAGAAAATAAGGAAAAAGAACAAAATCAGAATTAAGTAATTCTCACACAACAAATAAGTACAAATAAATGAACAGAGAGAATAATAGCTTGCACATATACAAAATTCAAATTGTTTTTCAGATGCTATATAAAGATGATAATTCAAAATATAAATAAAAAGGTCCTTGCAAAGGGAAAAAGAAAGTTGTATTTTTTGCTAAGCTCTAAATCAACTCGATAAACAGATCACTCACTTCATTCCTATATCAAATTTCTAAAAAATATTAGGTCAGTGGAAGAATCTTAGTGTTGGCATTCTTTATTAAAAGCCACAACCAATTTAAACATCTCATCAACGTCGATGTCATTGATTCATCAAAACTAAAACAAATTCTGTAAAACAACCACAATGGTTGAACAAGATACCTCCATTGCTTCATCAGCTGTTATATTTTGAAAGCGAGGATGAACAATCATCCTGGGCTTAAAATGTTTCCTTGCGAGTTCCTTCTCTTTGCGAGCCTTTTCTTGTTCAGTCTGCAAACTACTTTTATCTTCATGATAATATTCATCAAGATTTGGAACCTGCTGCCATCGGTTACTTCTCATCTCACTCTCCTTGCAGACTAAGAATACCTGATATCTATTCATTTGTACTGATTTGATCTTGCAAGTGAGTATGTCACCTTCATGTAGCCTGTCGGCTAGCTCAGGAATATCTCTCCAATTATCTGCATAATCTTCCTTACTCAACATTCCTGTCAATCCAGATTCCAGTACACATATTGCTTTTGGACCTTGCACTCTGCGAACAGTGGCTTGAACAATCTTGCCTTCAGCTAGGGTTTCCTCGCTTTCACCAGAAATCATATAGAATTCTTCATCCTGAGTCGGCTCTTTATACTGTTTACGCCAATCTTGGAAACCCTGAATTAATTCACGAATTATATCCTCCAGAGTTGCTCTCTTATTCTCACGATTGTTAGTTTTAATATAAAGATCCAGATTAAATGCTTTCAAATGAGCAGGCCGATCTCTAACATGCTCAATTGCCATCTCCAATGCATCATCATCATCATTCGCTTCACCATTGTGATCTTCATAAACAGCTTTTGCTATCTCCTGTGCGTAAGCATAAGATTCTGGATGTATCCTTGTATCATCTAACAAGTCAATAAATTGACTGCTACTAGCAGCCAGTCCACTCCGCCGCACACGTAGAAAACCAACTGCATTAACAAAGACCTTTTTCCCAAGACCATGGGCAGTAAGAAAGTCTTTCCGGGTAAAGATTGCCCCAGCTCTCACCAAGGACCTTTGCAAGGATGCTGCCTTTCTCGGACCAAGCCCAGAAATGAACTGTAAAGGAGCAAACAACCATTCATGGCTTATAGCCAAATTTACGTCAAGTCCCACCTGGTTTGTAACATTAACCATAACCTGTTCAATCATTGAATATTTTTCATCGGGGGTGAGAAAATTTTCTAGTGGGTTGAGTTTCCAAGATAAAATTTCCCTCCCAGGTCCACACAGTGTTGCAACCATAGCCAAAGGGTTTTGAAGGTAACGCCCAAGAGCAACAGCTCGCTTAACAATGCCTAACAATACAGGAGAAAACAAGGTTAAAAATAGCAGTAGCCTGTGCATAAAGACCACAAACAGCAGAAACTTGATTCATTACCCGACTGCCCAGGTAGCTGATCAGAAGAAATTCGAGAATTTTCATAGAGACGAGGCAAAGACTCATCTCCATAGACAATTGTTAGCTCATCCATCTCATGTCCAACATCTCTAGGATTTTCCTCCACCATCTTAAATATAATCTGATGAAAGCAAGGTCAAACAGAAGAAGAGTAAGATAAAGTTGAAATGATTTACAGGTGAGAAGAATAAAACAGTGGAAGATAGCTGGGGGAACCTAGTTGCAGACTTCCTCCTCCCAACCTCATCAAGGGGAGTCGAAGGAAAATGAGTTCTGTACTAACCCCACAATGGACCAAGAGAAAAAAAGAAAGAAACTAATAACAACTGCCTATGGTAGAGCAATGAGGTGATCACATAACAAAATCACAGCAGAAAGAAAAAGCTGCAATAAACTTCAGGAATTGACAGATCTCCAGTTCACACACTTGAAGGCCATGAATACAATTCAAGCCACACCAGCCACACAGGATGATATAGGTCCATCCCCAATTGAGTAAGAACATTTGTCTACCAAATATGGTATTAAAAATGCTTGCAACACCACTCCCCACAACCATGAAGTCTAGTTCTTAGTTGCTAAAGGATAGTGCGACGGAGACAATTAAATTAGCAGCCATAAGTCTAACTGCTCTATTTCCCATTAGCTTAGTGACAAAATATTTTTTCAGATAGCAGCATAAGCCACAAAAATTCTGCTCATGTTACAGAAATGGTAATATTTCAAGACAACAAACTATTATCAAATAAGTACACTATATAAAGTTAAACTTTTTGTACGTACTTCATATATATCCTCCTTCAGTCGCGTACAAGAAAGATTCACAGCTCCAAGAACAACCACATGCGGTTGGTGATCCATCATAAATTTCAAAACACGCTGCTGGTCATTTTTCTTGCGCTGCTGGTCGTTTACATTTTGAGAACGTAAAGTAAGGGACCCAGCATAAAGCACATCCAGAACCTCCCCCGACGAATCTAACATCACAAAAGTTGTTGCTGGCTTTCCAGGTCCCCAGCAGCAAGCCATGACCCTCGGTGCAGCTTCATCATCTGATGCAATATCGCTATCTTTCCGCTGATATGGCCCCACAGAAACTCTTTTCCACAAACCTTTCCCATATTCCCAATGTAGCCAATTTTTAGCCCTGCTTGTAAGGTAGGATCTTGCTTCTTTCTCCAATGAAGGCAACAGAAAATTATAGAGAGCATCCTGCAGTATCAACTTTCTTTGCTCGTTCCAGAGTTGAGCAGATTTACTAACCCCATGACTAAGATAAACTTCCTCTAGTTCACCAACTAACTTACTCAATGAGGTTTCTGGAAGCACAATAGTGACTTGAAGAAGCTTCTCCTCTTCAGCCTTTTGAATTAGGAGCCATTGTGCGCCTTCAAACATTTTGATAGGCTTTTCACGCAGCCACTTCACACTTGCAAACTGATGGAAAGAATCTATAGCAACATTTCCCTCTGGAGTTGGAGTAGTGGATACTACAACATCTTCTACATAGTTACGGACATGTTTTTTCACACGTGGTTCACAACTTATCTCAACTGCTGCCTGGCAATCCAAAAAGAAGCAAGAGAAGGAAATTGGGTAAACAATCTCACAAACTTGAAGTGATAAAAAGCATATAAGGGATATCTTTTGTACCAGCAGATGGAAACATGAGGAAGGAAGTTCATACCATGTGCCTGGCGCCTTTAAGAACTGCTTGAGGAGTCTCAAACATTGCACATGTAAAATCTGAAGCCAGATCTTCCGGTGCTTCCTTAGCATCCGTAGTATCAACACCCTACAATTTAATGTAACAAGAAAGTCAAGCCTCTACAAAATATGGAATCAACCACGGGTCTGCAATTTATGTAACAAGAAAGTCAAGCCTCCATAAAATAAAGAAACAACCACAAATCTATGAAGACTCGACACCGTACAATTTAGTGTAGCAAGAACGTCAAGCCTCCATAAAATGCAGAAATAACCACACATCTATGCAGATTTGACACCATACAACTTGATGTAACAAGAAAATCAAGCCCCCATAAACTACAGAAACAACCACAAATCTATGCAGACTCACTAAGATTTCAATCGATAACTGCTTTCCAAAAAGCTCAGCACTGCATCCAAACTTGTTTGCCACCTCCCATAGGCCAGCCTTGCTGCAAATACTATATCGGGATTTCCTCTTTGGCCTCTTATACTGTCCTTCATCTACACCTACCTCACCAGGTGGGAAATGCAAGTTAAACTTTGCATCAACATCATCAATCTCTCTTTCTGATTCTGCAACATGGAGTGAACTAATAATTGACTCAAAGAGTTGTTGATTTAAATTAAGTCTCGTTTCATCATATATCCGACGAGATTCTTCTTCAAAACACTTATTATAGTACAAATGGAGAGCACTCTTCCGTTTCTGAAGTAGTAGCCACTTTCTATCCAAATCCTTGATCGTCCAAAGAACCTACAAACAAGCATATTAGAATTGAAATTTTTTGTTCTTTAATGAAGCTTAATTGGTAGGGAATGAAACAAAGATATCAACAGATGACAAGTTTTCTTACCTTGTGCCACTTGAGCATAGGATTTCTGTCAGATTTATCCTGATGCTCATCATCCAAGACGTGTTCTTGTAACAGACTTGAACATACTTCCTTCCGGTACTTGGCAATAAAGGGAATCTAAAAGCCAGAATGAATACCAATAAAGAAATGCAAAAAGAAACCAAATGACATACTAGAATGCAATAGATAAAGCACTAACATCCAACTTCTGCACGTGGTGTAGCTCCAAAAATTGGGCAATCTCTTCTTTGTCGATAGGCAAAGGCACATCATGTTCGGGTTTAGAAGACTTCTCATATCTCTTGCCAAACAAGGCAACTGCATAATCACGAAGTTGTTTGTAAATCCATTCTTTTTCATCTGATCTGCTCACTAGTGTAGGGGAACCAGTGCTTTCTTCCTCTATCTAAATAAGATCAAAACAAACAGACAATAAAGAGGTGCCTACACATATCAAGGTACCTAGATAAATATTGTACTCAAGTATCAATCGGAGTAGAAATGTCATCAAAACCTGCATTCTTTCTGGAATATCAGTTGCCCGAATCTGCTCATCTTTCTCTGTCATATACTTCTCAGAAAGAACAATTGGTTCAAATTCATCCTCCAATCTCTTTTCCCTCCATTCAGTAGATTCTAGCCCTTTTTTCCGCAGCTGCAAAAGTTCATCAACATCCCCAAATATTTCATGAGCTTCCTGCAGTGCACTAGATGAAACTCCAGGTGCCTGTCTGGATTTCCTTCTTTTCATTTTCTTACGCCTACAGAAATGAGCAAATCAGTTAAAGAGACCAAGATTAAAGCATAGATCACAGACTGCCCTTCCAACATAATCCATAAAATCAATACCTGACCGGAGCACCATTTTCATCAACTTCTTCTTCATGAACGATAAAATCTGCCATTTCATCCTCCTCCCCCAGGTCTCCGTCCTCTTCTTCCTCAGCTTGTTCCTCATCTTCAGCAATATCCTCAAGCGGCACTCCTGGGATATCATATGGCATTATAAATTCTTGTAACATATACCCACTACCAATCAAGAATGAACAACAAACTTGAAATAAATGCCTCACCTTCATCATCACCAAATAAGCTCCGCTTAAGTTTCTCCTCGGCAGTTTGACCGCCCTTACCACTTCCATCAAATTCTTCATCCAAAAGCCCAAATCGGTCGTCATCAGAATCCCTTTGAGCTTTTTTTAAACGTTTAAATTTTTTGCTATCCTGAACCATTTGATAACAGAAAATCAGCAAGAGGCACACTATATATGTGAACTACAAAAGAGAAATTGAAAATCAAGGAGGTTTAACATTCAAAACCTTTGGTCGGTGGTGGAAAGCATTGTTGTCTCGGAGAAGCTCATAGTCATCTTCATCAAGCACATCCTCAGCTTCTCTGAAAATATATAAATAAGACAAGAACTCATCACTTTGATCACATATGATTAGGCCCCCGTTATTCAAGAAGATGGCAAGTTAAGCTTGAGGAATTTTCTACAAAAAAGATACTAAAAGAACCTTTTCTTCTTTTTCTTCTTCTTCCTGTGCCTTTCCTCATCACTCTCCACCCTCTCTTCTTCTTCATCTTGTTCTTCTTCTTCCTCAACATCATCTACTATAAAATCGTCCTTCTCATATTCATCTTGTCCGTCCTCTGCCCAAACCCAGTATGTAATTATATTAGTCTATACTGACAATTCGCAAAGGATAAATTTCAAACTTGACCAGGCATACGTTTGAAACAAACGACAACCAATAAGTAAGACTAATTCACACGGGGAGAATAGGAACATGGAGAAATGAAAGCAAGCATGTCCTCCCATTATATTCCGACAAGATATGAGCTTGGAACCCTAAAAACGAATAAAACAAAACCCTAAATTCGAGCCCCACTAATGACCCTAAAAACGAATAGAAAAAGGCCTTAAATTCGAGCCCTACCATCCTCTTCGTCTTCGTCGTCCTCCGGTTCACCGGTTGCGTCTCCATCGACAGGTTCTCTCTCGTCCTCCTCGTACTCGACCTCGTCTGCATGAACAAATCCCAAAAGAGAAATTCCAATGTTACGGTAAAGAAAGGAAAAATCTCCGGAGCATCTCGTGATTAAAGCAACAAGCTTTAACATCATTAGAATCGTAATATTACCTTCTTCGTCAGAAACCACATTCTTTCCCATTGCTGAAAATCAGGGAAATTAAGCTAAACACAGAGAGGGACACACAAAACCCCGAGAGAGCGAGAGAGGTTAGTAGCGAAGATGAGAGAATTTGTTGAAGAGTGTGCTAAATAGCTCTCTCTATATATTGAAGCCGTACGAGACGAGAAGCTAACAGCTTCCAACACGATGACGATGAAGAAGAAAAGCTTACGACTTCAATTTTTAATTTATTTTCTCTTGTTATTTTTCCTTCAAATTATAAGTTGATGATAATTGTTAATAATAATATAATTTTGATTATTATATTTAAGTAATATTAGCTTAAATATATTTAAGTAATACTAAATACTAAATATTAT
>JAOSBL010000003.1:1853614-1868345 GCA_027568915.1 Erythroxylum roraimae | reverse complement strand
ATCTAAACGGACCCTAAGTACCATTTTGAGAAGAAGATTTAGGAAGTAGATATTCTGATCACAACCACCGAATTGATTATCTTCTTCATGTATAAAGACACTAGATTACCTAACATGAAAGGTTTCAAAATGATCAAAACCTTCCTTTTTGTATTTGTGTTAATCTTTTGTTAGCCAATCCAAGTAAAATACATGCAAACAAAGACCTCTCTAAATCAAATTCAGAAGACCCAGTAATCAATGACCTTTGATAGGAAGAATAACTTTGACCATTTGCCATTCGAAATTGACAGACAGAGACAATTCAGAGGTAACAGTAACTTTTTGATGTTTCTAAATGTCAACAGTATCTAAAGAACCATCAGAAAGTAGAAATAGAGTGTTCTGAAGTTGGAGGTCTGACCGTGTAACTTAAAAGGATATATATAACAACCTAAAGTGGGCAAGGAAAGAATTGAATAAAGAAAGGATTAGCCACCAACTTCTTCAACACCAATTGATGAATGCCGCTGATAAATCAAATCTCAAGATTGCCACATGCTCCTGGGTGCCAATCCACAGTCGTCTTCCCGCGCCTCCCCCCCCCTCCAATCCCCAAAGAACAAAGAGTTGATATAACTTGATCAACACAAGGTCATTTGTAGAATTCAAAGTCGGTGTCAGGCTTCTTCACATTGGCTCTATAACCTTTCTCGAAGTCCTTCGGAAGTATGACATACCTGTTCTTCCGTACTGCATGCATTCCTGCTTCCTGACAAATAGCTGCAATCTGTGAACAGATATGCGGTTATGAGGAGCACAAGATATACATTCAACATGAGAATATCATGGCAGAAGTGTGGGCAATTAGGAATGAAAATTAGATGCTGAGAATTTTAACACGTTACATTCGATATTAGATCATCTATGAGATGAATAATGACAATATGAATGGGCTAAATTCAACATTCAACGTGAGAATATAATGGCAGTCATGTGGGCAATTAGGGGTGAAACTTAGATGCTGAGAATTTTTACACGTTACATTTGATATTAGATCATATATGAGATGAATAATGACAATATGAATGGGCTAAATTCAAGTCCATGCTCCTAACCCTTCCTCGAACATTCTTATCACCTGGCAAAGGACCAACAGGTATATACCCATGAAATATTATATTATATGTTATATGATCCCAAAACAGGTCGGCAGCATATACAGAGCTTAAAAAAGAAAAGAGGGAAAACATTTTTTTCCTTCTTGCTCCAAGCATACGTCGAAAATCCTGTATACCAAAAGAAAAGATTAAAAGTCTTATGATGTACACCATTAAAAAAGAATTCAACTAACCTCAGCAGCACTAATTTTATCAGGCCGAGAAACATAATCTTCCAAGTCCACCTCATCGCTTAGATTCATTTTAGATGTGCAAACCTGTATAAAATCAAAATTAACAAATTCAATTAACATTCAAATAACCTCCAGAAAGGTATTGCCATCTTCCAATAACATAAATTCAGAGGCTGCATGAAAGAAAAGTTACCTGGAAAACCAGCCTCTTTTGCCTCCTGTCAGGCAACGGAAATTCAATTTTCCTGTCCAGCCTTCCAGGACGCAGAAGTGCAGGATCCAACGTGTCTGCCCTGTTGGTTGCCATTATGACCTTAACATTCACTGTCTGGTCAAACCCATCCATCTAAAGTACATTCCCGAAAGGAAAACCAGAGTTAACAGCATCAACAAAATGAAGAAACAGAAATAGAACTCCACAAGCTAGCTACACAACTCTAATCCCAAAATACTATCTCACATATTATGAGCTAATTGAAATTTGAGTAAAGGTTAGATCTACCCCATATTTTTATTATTCTAAAAATTACACTTCTTATTTTGAATTGTTTAAAGAGAATCCTATAGTATTAGAAACTCTAAAAGAGGGCATTTGTTTAAATATTTGTCAAGCTTTTCTAATCATGTAATTGATTGTTGTACATGTAAACTGTCTATGTAAATACTATCAGATACATAACAATCAATTAAGTAAGAATCTCTGTTAAAAAAATTGACACAAACTTAACAAAAGTTCCTTTTTTAGAGTTTGTAATACTACAAGATTCCTTTTAGTAATTCAAAACAATAAAGATAATTTTTGGAATAAATGAAACTATATAGGAGGTCTTGTGTCTTTTACCCATTGAAATTTCTATAAGCAAATTAAGATGATGAATTATAAGTTGACCCTATTTATATGCATTCTGTTACCTGATCTACATAAATGTTCAAAAGGCTAATAACAATACGTAGAACATACCTGATTCAGAAGTTCCATCAGAATACGCTGAACTTCTCTGTCAGCACCAGTTTGAGCATCAAACCTTGCAGTAGCAATGGCATCGACCTCATCAATGAAAATAATTGCAGGGGCATTCTCTTTTGCAAGTCGAAAAACATCACGGACCATGCGAGGACCCTTAAATAGAAAAGGGTGATTGCACCAAAAGGGGTTAAATATATCACAATTACTGAAACCCCAAACATGAAAATTTCGTGAAACACATGCCTATTTGTCATGTCCATAGTGGGAACGTTTAGTCTGCAATATGAAGTATAATGCTTGAATTATATGTTGTAATTGCATGATTTCCCTACCCAAGATATAAAATGGTTAGTACGTAAAGCAGATTGCATTAAGTGCTTTCTCAGACATACCTCACCCAAATATTTCTGGACAAACTCAGAGCCAACAACTCTAATAAATGCTGCAGTTGTATGATTAGCAACAGCCTTAGCCAGCATAGTTTTCCCAGTACCAGGAGGACCGTAGAGCAAGACACCACGAGGTGGATCTATACCAATTTGCTTATAAAGCTCATGGTGAGTAAGTGGCAACTCAACCGCCTCGCGAATTTCCTGTTTCTGAATATCACATCCCCCAATGTCCTAAAGCAATCACACAACGGAATCAAACAAAAAGCGTCAGCTGACCGCCCAAACCAATAATTTATTACGATACCAGCTCAAGACAAGATTTTGGAATGAAAGGGGAAAAAGAACGAGAGGAAAAGAAATGTAGATTCTAATTCTACTTTTCAAACCCTAACATTTTCAATCCCATATAAAACAAAACCCTAAATTCGATTCAAACTCGAATATTTTTTGCCAAAACCCAAATTCAACTTACATTATAAGTAACATCAGGCTTCTCCGATTGACTAAGAAGCGAAATACTCGAATCAGCCTCCGGAGGCAGAACATCCACCAGAGCATTGGAGTGCCGGTGAAGTGCCACCGACGCCGAAGGCTTCAAAAGCTCGCGATTAATAGTACTAAGAATGCGAACATAGTAATTTGATCCAGTAGTGGAGCCCACAATCCCGTTGTTCTGGTCTACCATCTCCATGAACTGCCCAATGACCAGAGGCACCGACTGGATCCGCTTCACCTCCTCTTGGGCGCGAAGAAGCTCTCGTTTCAGATTCTTCTGCTCGTCCTTGATGTACTCTTCTTGGATGTCGATGAACTCGAGCTGCCGCTGGAGGGACTTTAGGCGGCTGTAGAGGTCCTCCTCGTCGGCATTAGAGAGGTCTGCGAAGGGCAGGTCCGATCCTGTTGCGGAGATCGACGGTGGCAGCTCTGGCGCCTGTTTGGGGTCTAGTACCATCGCCGCTGAAGACATGTTTTGCTTGTGTATTCGTTTCTTGCTTCTAAAGTTTTGTGCTTTGCGTTGTCGAACAAGAAAGAAGACAGTTTTTTCATATAGACAAGGTTCGGTACCGTTACGACGTCGGTTTGGTGTGTTAAGAGCATATCCATTGATTCTAAATTATTTAAAATTTGATCAAATTAAAATTAAAATTAAATTATTTCATTTAACAATTTTAGTTGACAAAAGAAACTCAATTTTAATATTTATATAACATAACATCATGAATCTAACTATCATTATCACGCTCAGTCCGAAGTTTCATAATAAAGCGAGATCTAAGAAGGTCTGATAATACGCGGCCTTACCGCAATCATGAATCTAATCATATGTAAAAATAAGCAATTTACAATTTTGTCCTTTTAGAAGCAAGCCAATAATCTTTATTTGGAACCATAATAAATAATTATTGTATGAAAACAATTATAGTATGGAATAAAATGAATAATAATAATAACATAGGCCGAGCTGAGCAGGGAAGAGTGATGCAGCACATGTTTGTGCACCATCTTGCAGTTCCCATAAGTTTGGAAGAGCTGAGAACGACTAGTAAATTCTCTCGCTTGTAGACACCGGACGCAGGAAGACAACGATGACAGTTATGTTATCTTTACTGCCTCGTTCTGCAGCCTCAGTTCCCAACCTCTTGGAGCACATTCCAGGTTCTTTGACAGTGTCCCTGATTATGCTTATAACTTCACCACTGCTCATAACATCCCAAAGTCCATCGCTGGCCAATACCTGATTATGATATTTAGCAAAAGAAGGGGGCATAACATCAGTTCAGAGAGTCGAGGCAAGTAAAAGTTTCGGGGATTTTAATCGTAAGAAGACCGAATGGGAATAGCTTATTTCGGTAGCATCGATTCTCACCCCAATTCGTTCTTCAAACATTGCTCGGTATTCAGTAAAAGAATGGTCTTACCAGGTATTCATCCTCTGCAGATATTGCAGTTTCAGTTATCTCAGGTTCTGCAGTTACAGCAGGCTTCAAATCGTCATCACCGATTGACCGAGTTACCTGTTGAAAAATAATGCATCGATTCTATTCTTTTTACTGGAGGAGATCAAAGGATCTTACAGATCAACAGAACACAATCAAATACAGCATCACAAGATTACTCAAAAAAACTATCACAAGTTGTAACGAAAGAACCTGGAGGGCAGCAGGACCAACTCTCCAGGTATCGAGTTGCCATTTAACTTGTCCTCCTGCACGAACAACACGCTCCCTCTCCTCAAGGCAGCTTGCGGTATGATCCTAATGTGCCAATATCAAATTTTATAGACTAGGCATAGAAGCAAATCAAAGAGGTGTCAGCAACGAGAAACTGATATATGGTTACCTTGGTTAGAGGAAGGGCATTGCCAGCCCTACATAATATAGCTCTACAATCACCAGCATTTGCAACAAATAGTTTGTCTCCAACTATCAAGGCGGCAACAGCAGTGCAACCAGGATGCCAGTCTTTCTGTAGAACACCCTTCAACTTACGACGAGACTCCTCAAGTTCATTTCTAAAAGCTACATCCGTACTAATAAAGGCTTCAAGCAATGCATCTTCAGGGCTGGATTAAAAAAGACGTTGTTGAATGCATACCATGGAAATACTGTAAAGGCAAAAGACATCAAAACTCAAACATACCTTCTGCCGAAGCGTAAACTTTGCAGCAATCCTGGCAATGCTCGCGCTGAAAACTCAGCAGCTGCTGCACCTGCACATTTGTGAATCACAACAACATTGTCCAGCAAAAGCATTACAAATCTTAATACTAGAAATCAACTCCGGATGAGTCATTCTAACCAGTACATATATTAGAAACACTAATTTTGAGGACTCTCTTCATATCCAAATTGGTCAATCCCACAATGTGCTGGAAACTTTTTCTAGAAATGAAGATGCATATTAAAAGGAAAATAAAAATAATAGGTATAATAAGTCATCCATCGTGTCCACTTGTATATTTCCAATTAAAACTATTCTTTCAAGATCCAATGAAGTTGATTGGTCAATGCCAAGAATCTGACAGTACTTTTCTTTTTTTTTTGGGTTAGGATGGGGGCAGTGAGGTAATCATTGGAGAATAAATATCTTAGCCAGCATGAGGAACAAGCAAGATATAGTTTGTCATATGACTTGCACTTTTTTAATCAGACATTCTAACATCCACAGTTTATCTTCTCAAAGACATTTTAAGCATGAAAAAATTAAATCAGAGACTTTGAAGGAGAATGTAAATGTGCAAGGTGTCCCGAACACAAGCTATTTATAATTAACACAACTATTTTTTGTCACTTCACTAGAGACTAGAAACTTCATAAACAAAACTTATGATCTTGTAAATGTCTGACCACATCCTCAGTCATTTGAGCTACACATAAACCTCATCCTTACTGTTAGTGCTGGAAACCACATTTAACATACCTCTGTGACCGTCAAAGATACCAAAGGCATGGATATCCTTTTCTCCACAAAAGTGGGGCATTAGAAAGTGTGTATCCTCCATAGTCTCCCTTCTCCCACAAGTAGCAAAGGATCCCCAAGAAAGCACTGGTTTATAAGTAAAAGGCTCAGCTGAAGAATCAAGCCAAGTTCTCAAACCAGAATCAACCGCAAGAGAAACTCTGTTTGATAAGGATTGTCCTTGAATGGACCAATTGATACTCTCCTGGTACTTCTGAGGGTGTGAGACATCAATAACCTCATGACTAGGAAAGCTAGAAGATTTGAAGTTATGATTTTCTTCCATCAGTTTCTTGCTTTGATCCACTAAAGGATTGAGTTCAAAAATTATCTCACTAAAAGAAGGCCTATTTTGAGGATTATCATCCCAACACCTCTGTATCAATGATAGAATGATAGCTGATGCACCTGACTCCTGTTTGGAAAGAGCAGGTCGTAAATTACCCGACACTACAGCTGCCGTAAGTTGCTGCTCAGTATAGTTCATCTCCAGAACAGTATGGGCCTGCCATGGTGAGAACTGAGAAGTCAAGCAGAAATTGAACATACTGATGCAAACTAAGAAAGACGTCACAACAATAAACAGGAAGTTCCATTCTAAAAGTACCGAAAGCCTAGTACGTCCGAATTATAAGAATGTTAGATGCTATCATCAAAGATCAATGACCATAATACTAACATTAACAATGATATAGCAAAAGATGTGTTCATAAATATTCAAAGATACCATTGCCTTGTTAAAATCAGAGCACAGAAATTCTGTGTGTGCTGTGTTTGAGAAAGAGAGATAGAGACCTGAGCTTCTGCACGAAGGTCAGTGTAGGGCACAACACCAGTAAGAAGCTCACTGCAATAAGTTGTAATTCATTTTCTCATGATCGATAGGGAGAAAAATAGTTAAATAGTTCCAGGGAAACTATAAAGAGTGAGCCCAGTTGTAGGCTAAGAAATGAAACAAACAAAACGACCATGGAACACTAACAATCTCAATGATTTTGAATGTTGTTGTTCTCTTTGAACATTTATTCCATTAAATTCACTATCTTATACCATGAAACTGCATTTTTACAATATCAACAGTCTTACTTGATAGATATACCAAAGCTGTAGACATCTGATTTTTCAGTATGTATCTCCTTTCTCAATATTTCAGGTGCCATATAAATGAGCGTTCCAACCATATTCTTTTTGTGGAAGCCCCCAGTTGGCTTTCCAGCAGATTTCCAATTTCCAACAGAAACTCCTTCAAGATTTGTCGTATATTCAGCCAATCCAAAGTCTGCTAGGTGTGGCAAAAGATTTTTGTCAAGCTGCACCATACATATCACTTATTACATGGAAACTGTGTCTATCAATGATCAACTGAAAAATATAAACTAGAGGTTCGTAGAAAAATTTACAAGAATATTGGCCGGTTTGACATCCCTATGCACTATTCCATGGTGATGTAGATATTGCAAAGCCTGTGCTGGAATAAGAAAAAAAGTAAAGAGGAAAGAAGATGTAATATAATCCAAAATAACCCTTCATAATCTCCAGTTGACCAAAAACTGGACAATAAAAATAAGAAAGAAATATAGACCAATAGAAAAGAACAGAATAGGAAAATTTTTGAAATATCAATTGAAGACTGAGAAACATAAATTAACTGAATCAGCAGTAATTATGAGTCTAGATTAAAATCTGCTACAGTTATAGTCCCAAAAGCTTCTTACAAGTTCGTACAAAATCCTTAGTTATCTGGAGATCCTCTTTTTAGGTTGATTAAAAACATACCTAGATTGAGAGCAATCCTAAGCACCGTATCAGTACTTAGACCCCACTGTTCAATGTGCAACTTGCCAGAAAGATTGCCAGATTCATAGAAGTGGAAAAACAACATGTAATTGGGAGGCTTTGCATGAGCTGCAACCAGCTTGGCAATGCCAGGATGATCTATTGCACTTCAATGTCCCATGGAAAAAAAACAGAAAACTAAAGTAAAACCATCCATCCATGAACATTGCTAATAGCTACAGGAAAACAAAGTCTCAAAAACCTACAATGTCATCATATACTACCATCACATTCTTTAATTAGTTTACAGATCCAAATTTTATTTTGCATCATTTAGTTTAGCAGAACTTTAAAAAGCAGATCATGTTCACACTACTTAAACTCAGTAGCACAAATACTAAGGAAATTGATTAATGTAAAAAACTAATCACGAGCCAAGATGATATGTTTTGGTCAAGTTAAGCAGGACAAGACCATGTTCTTACTAGAACAAAGCGCTGGCATTCGAAAATAGTAAAAGGTTAAGAATGAATTCTAACTATCACAACAGTTCCAAAGGCGTGCATCACAGGTGAGCAGAGACCATAAGAGTTGGAGCTCCTTATGGAACTTGTCAAGGTCCTCAGAAGTAGACAAGACAGGCTTCTTCACTGCAACTTTCCTCCCATTCAGAAATCCTTCATACACTACACTCTGCGCCCCTGCACATGTAGAAACCACTCCTAAACTTAAAAAAAGATAAAGAAAGAGAAAACCACAGGTGGGAAAAAAAAACACTACAATCTATGCCTCTGCACATATAGAAACCACTCCTAAACATTAAAAAAAAAAGATAAAGAAAGAGAAAACCACAGATGTGAAAAAAAAAACAGTTGCAGACACGATGTAGTCAAGGGTGTTACCTTTGGCAATTGGGGAGTGTAGTGAGTAAGAAGAAGGAGGGAGATGAAGAGGGATGGACTTGCTAGTACAGCAACCCCTTATACATGTATTTGGCTCCACAATCTCCAACCCCATGTCCCCCCTTGCTATCTATCTATCTATCTCTGTATGCAATTCCAGCCTTTTTGTCAAAAAAATTTCTTTTCTATTTCCTTGTTCCAAGGAAGATGGAAAGCAAGAAGGTAAAAACAGAGCAGAAGAAGTGGATTACGAATACCCAATAACAAAAAGAAGAATTCTTTGAAGAGAGAAGTGAACAAAGAATATAATATATGAAACGTTTAGAAGGTAAGAGTCATTGACCCAGTGCACCTCTCACCCTCGCAATGTATAAAGTGTCAGAGGCCCACATGGCCAAGAGAAACGTACGGCGGCTGTGTCGATTCGGGAGTGGATGCCATAGATGACATGACGAAGTTTCCTTTTCTGGCTGCTTCGGGTTCAGCAGTTGCGGTGGTACGGTATCGGATTTTTGGACACAGAAATAACAAAATAATTGTTTGGCATAAATAATCAGATATAATCGTCTTTATTATAATTAATGACATTAGTGAAGTAGGATAATTAAGATTCAACACGAAACTAGCCCGTTCCTTAACATTGAAGTTACGGTTCCGTCACCAACTAACATTCCAACTGTTCTTCCATCAGCCCACGAAGATAGTTAACTTGCGATAGAAACAGAGGAAAAAGAAGTCGAGAGACACGAGTCCAATCCCTCTAACTGCCTGAGAATTCAATCAAAGATGAAGAATAACTCGTCCCTAACAATCTGGGCTGTCTTGCTTTTGCTTTGCGGCTCTCATCTCGAGGTGGGTCTATGCAAGCAAGACTCTCTCATAAGGATGAAGCTTGGAGGTGTTCGCGATTATCAGGGTTCTCAAAACAGCGCCGAGATCGAAAGCCTCGCTCGTTTCGCAGTGCAAGAGCACAATAAAAAGCAGGTCTTTTTAGATTTCTCTTCCATTCTGGTTCTGGGTTTTGTTCCATGATTGATATGAGATGGGATTTTGGGTATGTTTCAACCTCTTGTGGAAGTTCGGTGCAGTTCTGATTTTATTATTATTATTATTTTTTGCTATCAGCGAGATTATTCTTCCTCGCTCTTAATTAGTAGCAAAAGCTTTTTCATTTCCTAACCAAAATACTCAATTTATGATCACCTCACCTGGGATCTGGGTTTTTGTGAGTAAGGAAACAACAAAACACAAGCATACAAACATGGGATATGAAAGGCATAGATTCCTCCTATGCACGAAGTTATCTTTACAGTGTCCATTACATGTCTGTATAAAGTACAACTATTGCGCACGTAACTTTTTGACGCTTTCTGGTCCTTTCTACTGTGTTTCAACTTTCTAGTGTTTCAAAGAGTTGGGAACTTGGGATACAGATAAAAAAGTGGGAATTCTTTTGTTTTTTATGATAATAGATTATATCAGTACACTTCCTGGTTTAATTTATTTTTGTTTTTGTCTTCACTTCACACAGAATGCATTTCTTGAGTTTGTGAGGGTGTTGAAAGCAAAAGAACAAGTTGTTGCTGGTAAGCTATACCATCTTACTCTAGAAGCAGTTGATGATGGTAAGAAGGTGGTGTGTGAAGCTAAAGTCTGGGTTAAGCCATGGAAGAACTTCAGGCAGTTGCAAGAGTTTAAGCATGCTGAAGGTGGCGCAAGGTTTACTTCTTCAGACCTTGGTGCCAAACAAGGTAATGAGCCTAATCAATATATGATCTAAATGACAATTTAGATATTCATGGTTAGGATCGTTAGGTTATGATTAGATCTTGTGCAAGTGGAAACTTCTTAACTGTCTGCTGCTTATTGTTCATATTCTGATCACTATCTTAGTTTTGTTCTGCTTCAATTTATGTATAACAAATGTTGTCTGAACATTGCTTCTCGGCTACTCCAAAAACCTAAACGTTGCATCTTGGCTGGTACTCGTTTTTAAGTGTGTTTAATTCTACCAGACATCTGATCAACAAATCATAAGTGGGTGTTATAATTTTATATCATAAAGGTATCAAAACAGGGAAATTCTGAAATCCCATATACAAGATGGTATCAAATTTTTTTATTAAAAGAGAAGAAAGTAGAGACAACGAGAGTCTTCTGATAAATTTTTAATCTAATTTCACATAAAAAGAGAAAAAGCAAAGACTTTAAACTATGGATTGAGATTTGACAATAGACATAAAAATGGAAGAAAAATTATGAGATCTCATATAAAAACTATGTATCCGAACTCTGATCTGATGCTTGTATTTATCTTCTCAATCTTGTCTGAAACAATATGATTAATGAAGGCCTTTATATCAGATGGCCATGGAACAGGATGGAGAGCAGTGCCCACAAATGATCCTGAGATCCAAGATGCTGCTGTTCATGCGATTAAGTCCATTCAGCAGAGATCCAACTCATTGTTCCCATATGAACTCTTACAGATCCTTGTAGCCAAGGCCAAGGTCTGAGTCCTTATGATGTCCCTACTTTAGTTCTTAGTTTTTTCCCCCCTGTTTTTTGAGCAATCCCTTATCTTGATATGCGCTTCTTCAGCATAAAAATCACCGGGATTCTTCCACTCACTGCAATTCCTGGTTGCAGGTCATTGAAGATTATGCCAAATTTGATCTACTTCTGAAAGTGCGGAGGGCATTCAAAGAAGAAAAGTTCAGGGTTGAAGTTACTAGAAATGTGGAAGGAAATTTTTATCTAAATTAGATGCATATATGTATGTAGTAGCGATGAGTGGTTTGTTACAGCAACCTGCTTCTATGTCATGTGGTAACCTTAACGTTAAACTTCAATGTTCGAGTCTGTAACTAACTGAATAAAACGATGTGATTTTAATTTTAATCTTGAACTCAAATCGGACTCGGCCACAAAAACCAGAACTAGATAATCCAACCTCATCTATTGGCCTCTGTCGTACTTCATCAAATCCTAGCCTTTAATAACGTTGTTGGTCCTCCATGTCCTCATATCAAACATTTCCTAGAGCAATCATTCATCAAAAGATTCATAATTATTCATGAAAAAGTTTCTTGACAGGCTGTTGAAATTATTGAAGCAATCAAATCAGCCTGCGAGTGGAAACCAATTCTAAAGACTACAAATCACATGTCCACGGCCGTACGCCTGTAGAGGTGCGAAGGCAATCTAGGAGTGGCAACAGCTTGCAATGGTGTCCTCATGTAAGTCACAATTCCAGGATTTTCAGTCATGTCGATCTCCTCCGGCTTCACACCATCAGGAGGGCTCCAACCAAAATGGTGTATCAAGTGACCTATCATAGATGTGATCAAGTTGAGACCGAGTTGTGTTCCAGGACAAACCCTCCTCCCTGCACCGAACGGAAGTAGCCGGAAATCGTGACCTTTCACGTCCACATCCTCCTCCAAGAACCTCTCCGGCCTGAACTCTAAAGGGTCTGTCCACACAGCTGGATCTCGAGCTATGGCCCATACGTTGACATTGACGACTGATCCCTTAGGTACGTCATATCCGCCAATTTTTACATTGGTGCTTGCGAGGTGGGGAAGCATTAGTGGTGTAGGTGGGTGCAACCTGAGAGACTCCTTAACCACACATTGTAGGTAATGAAGACTTGAGAAATCAGTCTCTGCCATGACACGTTCGGAACCCACTACACGGTCTAGCTCCTCCTGAATCTTCTGCTGCACTCTTGGGTTCTTAATTATTTCAGTCATTGCCCACTCCACTGATATAGCAGTTGTATCCATTCCTGCTGTGATCATGTCCTGCACACCAACCAAAAACCACAACATACAAACTTAAGTAGGCCTTAGAAACTGGCAGAGGCACGCACCTCAGTTACATTTCACCTTCCCATCAGAATCATATGAGAGACTTTCAAAAGTTGTGAATTGAGAAAAGAAACAATATTGTACTAGCATTTCAGTAAGCAAATGTTACATCAAATCTATGTTAGGCTTACAAAATACCAACTAGGGATGAACCTATTCCAGTTTAATATGATTGTACTCAACATTAAACTTCCATTCAAGTTCAATCCAATTTGAACTTCCATTCAATCACAAATAATCAAACTCAATCAAACTAGCCATTGCCAATCTTAAGATCAATTATATGAGAAGATTAAATGGAAGGGTTGAGAAGCAGAAAAGTTACCCAAAGAAGACCAATGATAGTATCCTCACTAAGATCATACTTCTCCTGCAATGTGAGCAATGCATCAACAAAATGCTTCTTAGCGCCGCCACTCCTCTTGCGAGCAAGTGTGTGCTCCTCCATGATAGCTCTAGTTAGACGGTCTCTCCGATCACCGTGCTTAGCAAAAGCCTCCTCTTCCAAAGGAAACATCCAACGTAGCAATGGAACGTATTCCCCCATGCTTAGCATCCCTCCAATCTTAACACCATTTGACACAATTGCTTTGAACTCCTGCCCTTGCTCGTCTATCACACCTTCAGAGTTCATAAATCGCTTTCCAAACACTAGCCTTGTAATGTTGTTGAAGGCCACTGCTCCTAGATACTGCTTTACCAGTAAACTCTTTCCCTGTTTCTCTGCGTTGAATTATGACTTGCTGTGTTAGTTACATCATCAAGCGACAAGTTCTCAGAACTAGAGAGGATGTTGATGAGTGAGGAGCCGAACAGGACAAGACATAAGAAATGGGTTTGTAAAATGAAATAGAAAACAAGACTAAGTGGATTAGATATAACTTATAAGATCGTACCTGGATTACTGCAATCCTTAAAAATGGATTCAACCATGGCAGAGACCTCGTCTTCTCTGATGGGTCTAAGTTCTTCAAGCCTCTTAGGTGTGAAAAGCTCAAGAGTACAAACCTTCCTGACTTTAACATAGTGAGGTCCATAGTCTGCCCATATAAGATCTTTGCCATCTCTACTAAACCTAGCAGACGGTCTGTTCCTGTGCCTATCAGCCAACTGTTGATCATACTCTTTGAGCACTTCCTTAGCCAACGCAGAGCTCGACACAATCACGTTCAGTGTCGAACCAAACCAAACCGCGATGATGGGACCATAGGATTGAGCCCACTCGGCATAGCACCGGAACCTCACTGGTTTTATGTCGTAGAGGTTTCCTACCAGCGGCCACGGGCGTGGACCTGGTGGCAGCTTGAAACGTAGACGTTGGTAGAGCTTGTAGGCGATGAGCGGGAGGAGTACTAAGAGAACAAGGGCTGAAATCGCCATTAGAGATTGGCGAAGAAAATGAAGTGTTCAGTTTGCAATGTTGAATAATTTTATGAAAGAAAAGTCACGTGAATATGTTTTTCTAACATGTACATAAACTTGTAATGACACGTTAACATCGGGGAATAGTGTTTAACCTTAGTACGTAGTGTTTGATCTTAATAAAATATGTATGCCCCCATTGAATCGAATCATAACAGTTTGTTTCTCCATTGTACAGAAACAAATATGGAAGGCAGTACTTTATAAGAATAATAGATACGAAGAAAAAAAGAGACAGGCTAATAAATATAAAGGCGACGTGGGCAAACAGCAATCAAGTGAAGGTTTGGTGGTCACGTATACAGAAGGATGGAGGGTTGGTGAAACTTGTGGTTGAGAAAATATTAGCAAGACTGTGGTCAGAGATCGTACACTGTACACCATTTCCATCTTGGTTTTTGAGGGAGAAACCAAAGCAACGATCACGCCAGATGCTGATGTGTCCAGTATTCTTTTATCTTTACTCTTGACTTGTCATGTCACAGTTGCATTCCAGCTAATTTAGGTTCCAAAATAAAATACAAAATTTATAGTTCAGTAATAAATTTTAGATTTACATAATCAGTAGGAGATTTCAAACCAAGGGTAAATTTTCTTCTTTAGTATTA
>JAOSBL010000003.1:1816837-1829783 GCA_027568915.1 Erythroxylum roraimae | reverse complement strand
GTCGGACATCCGATTTGTCGATTCGATTCGCGATTTTTCGCACTTTGTTTCGCTTTTCCGATTCCCATTTCCGTTTTTCCGGTTGGGATCCGATTCCTGAGATCGGGTTCCAACACCAATACCCAGTGAACAAGAACAACAAGTAGAAAAACAGGAAGTAAGAGGTGGGAATTCTAATTCCAATTTCTACAATGTTAAAAGAAAAGGATTAACCAGTAAATTGAATTTTATGCATTGGATGTATACATATTAGAGAAGGAACTAAAGGGAGGAAGGTAAAAATTCAAGCTGACAGAGAAATGAGATAGCAACGAGGAAGCCCGAAAACTACCATAGATATAACTTAAGAAATCATAGTGGCACTGAGAGGATGTAGTTGGAAATGTGAATTTTCATAACTTGTTTCCTGTAACCAGTATATTCTGAATCCAAATTTGGAGACTTATACTTGTTGCCCTATAAGATCATGTAAGATATATGATACAGTCCATTTTAAATACTAAACTCTTTGAAAGAATTAGAAGGAGAAGACAATTGGTTTGTGAATGTATTGTGTTTCTTGTGTATTTTGCTGAGTAACTTTACATTGTACTTATACACGTTTGTAGTATCTAAAAGGATAATGAAAATCAATTGAGATACACAAGATAAAATCAAATGAGATAATTACATATCAAAGAAGATCAAATATGTGCTGGTGAGATTGTATGAAGATTATGAAGATCTATATTTATCTGCATATGTTTATCAGGCCCCCTCAAGTTCACGATAGGTAGCCACAATGAGCTTGTCACGAAATTTTTGAAAAGCTGATGAAAGTAAAGCCTTGGTTATGATGTCAGCAATTTGATGACTTGAAGGCAGATGTTAAATTGATAATGCTTTGTTGGTAACCAAATCTCTGACGAAATGAATGTCAATTTTAATATGCTTTGTACAAGTATGAGTGATAGGATTGGTAGCAAGAAATGTGGCACCTAAATTGTCACACCAAAGGGTTGGTGGGAGGTCAGAGAAGCCAATTTTCCCAAGAAGAGATTTAAGCCAACAAACTTCAGCAGCAACAAGAGCAATACTTCGATATTCGGTTTCAGTGCTAGATCTAGCAACAGTGGGTTGTTTCTTGGCACTCCAGGAGATGGGATTTAGACCCAAGAAGATACAACAACCAGATGTAGATCGACAATCATTAGGACACCGTGCCCAGTCAGCATCACAATATGCATTAATAAAGAGAGAGGTTGTGTGAGTTAAGTGGATACTAAAGGAGGATGTGGAACGAAGGTATTGAAGTATCCTTTTAACAGCAGTCTAGTGAATTTTGGTAGGACAATAGAGAAACTGAGACACTTTATTAACTGCAAATTGAATGTCAGGACAAGTAAGACAAAGGTATTGGAGGGCACCAACAGTGCTTCTATACTCAGAAGGATCAGAGAGAGGTGTACCATGATTTTTGGATAGAGGAAGAGTAGGAGTGATGGGTGTGATGGCTGGTTTGGACTGGGCTAAACCTGTATGGAGAAGAAGATCTTTTGTATACTTAGCTTGGGTAAGGAGAAGGCCTATAGGGGTGGTAGTAGCTTATATGCCAAGAAAGGAATGAAGACGATCGAGGTCTTTAATAGAGAATGTAGAGTTAAGTTCAGTAATGAGACTTGTGATAAAGGAAGATGAGAAGCCAGTGATTTAGATATCATCAACATAAACTAAGAGGAACGTGGTATGGGAGGAGGTGGAGTGAACAAATAAGGATGTATCAAATTCGGTGGAAGTGAAATTGAGTTTAAGTAGTTTTTGACTTAAGCAATGAAACCAAGCTCGTGGAGCTTATTTTAGACCATAAAAAGCTTTGTGAAGATGGCATACATGAGAAGGTCGATGAGGATCAATAAAGCCAGGGGGTTGGGCCATGAAAACTGGTTCATGAAGATCCCCGTTAGGAAAGGCATTGTGGACATCAAGTTGACGAATGGGCCAATTTTTGGATAGGGCAATGGTAAGGATGAGGCGAATGGTTGTGGGTTTGATAACAGGACTAAAGGTGTCAGTGTAGTCAAGACCAGGAGTTTGGTGATATCCTTTGGCAACAAGACAGGCTTTGTATCGATCTAGGGTACCATCAGAGTTTCGTTTTGTCCGAAAAACCCATTTACATCCAACAATATTAACTTTAGGAGGTGGAGAAACAAGGGTCCAGGTATGATTGTGATGAAGAGCGTTAAACTCATCAAGCATGGCTTGGGGCCAATGTGGAAATTTATTTACTTGAGTGAAGGAGGTAGGATCTGGTTCGTTTGAAATTTGCATAAAGGTAGAATATGTGACATAGTCAGAAAGGATCAGAGGGACACGAGTGTTATCACGTGTGCAGGTGGTCATATGTTGTTGAGGTGGTAGAGATGGTAAGTTTGGGGCTGGTGGAGAAGAGGGTGGTACAGGCAGTGGAAGGAAAATGATAGAAGGGGAAGATTTGGAGGATGTAGGTGGGGAGGAAGTAGCAAAGGGAAAGACAGTTTCAAGAAAGCAGACATGGCGTGACATGTGAATTTTAGAGGTGATAAGATCAAAGCAACGATTACCTTTGTATTGTAAGGAATACCCAATAAAGACACATTGTGAAGACTTTGGAGTCAGTTTGTCCATACGTTGGGACCTAAGGAAAGGGACACAAGCACACCCCACACGAAGGTGAGAGAGATCAAGTGGAGTGAGGAAAAGAGCTTTATGAGGGGATTTTTGATTGAGGACAGGTGTGGGAAAAAGATTAATGAGATAGGTGGCTGTAGAAAATACATCAAACCAGAATGATTTGGGTAGAGAGGCGTGAAGAAGAATGGTAAGCCAGTTTCAGTTATGTGACAAAATCTGCAAGGCCATTTTGTTGTGGGGTGTGAGGACACGAAATGCGGTAAGAGATGCCATGTGTAGTTAGAAAAGTTGCAAAGGGACCTTTGATGAGTTCAAGAGCTCCATCGCATTGAAAAGTTTTAATGGTGGACAAAAAAAAGTTTTCAGTTGTAGTTTTGAAAATTTGGAATTGAGAAAAAGCTTGATTTTTATGAGTTAAAAGAAAGCTCCAAGTATAGTGACTAAAGTCATCAATGAAAAGAATGAAATATCTTTAACTAGAATTTGAAAGAGATGGAGAGGGACCCTAAATATCACAATGAATAAGTTGTAAAGGCATAATGGAAACACGAGATGATAATTAAAAGGGAAGACGAGTGCTTTTTCCTAGTAAACAGGAAGTACAATTATTTAGTATATTTGATGATAATTTGAAAGGGAGAGATAGTCTGGAGACTATGGTAGAGCAAGGATGACTTAGACGTTGATGCCACAGATTGAGTGAAGTGGAAGCAGCTTGGAAGGCAATTGGATTTTGAAACCGAAGTGGGATCTGCATGGGATAAAGATTATTATGGACAGATCCCGTGAATAGTGGTGTCTTGGTGTTGAGATCCTTCACAATGTAACCAAATATGTTAAATTCAATAAGGCAGGAGTTATTTTTAGCAAATTTAGCTACAGAAATTAAATTGGCTGTAAGATCAGGAACAATTAAGACATTGTTTAGGTGAAGAGGACGAGTTGTAGTGGATAAGGTGACATTACCAGTGGAGGAGATGGGAAGGGTTTGTCCATTACCGACAATCACTTGATGGAGACCACTATATGGAGTTTCAGAGTCAACGATGTGAGAATCTGGTGTCATATGATTGGTAGCGCCGGCGTCAGGAAGCCATTCGGTGAGAGTATTAGAAGTGAAAGTTGAGGGATTTGATGTATCTTGGATATTTAAGGAGGAAAAGGCAGTGGAAAGGTTTTATTAGGTCAGGTGGAGGGTGGAGAGGACGATTTTGAGATTCAGAATATCTATGACAACAATGGGCTGCAATATGGCCCCATTTTCAACAAATTTGACATTGGGTTGGAGGTTTATATGAGTGATTGGGCCGGGAGGAATGATAAGTAGACTGGGCTTGTGGGTAAGTGTTATAAGGTGATATGGGCTGAAAAGAGTTGGCAGGGGCTTGCTCATGTGAGGTAGAAGAAAATGTCAGCGGCCCAGAAGATAAACTCGGTGGCCCATGCATTTTAGGGTTAAAAATGACGCCCTCCTCCTCTGCTTCGAGTTGTGCCATGCCCATGGAGAGATGGAGAGGAGTGGTGGCCATCGATGGACGTCGTGAGGGCTGTGTCTGGTGAGGGAGCCGAATGAAATGACAAAAGACGTTGCTCGTTGGATGAGAAGCTTCGCTCTGAGTTCACCGAAGGAGATGCTGGATTCTCGACGCTCTATCGCCGTAATAAAGGATTTATAATCTGCAAGTAAACCATTCAAGGTAAAGAGAATAAGATCATTATCAATTATTTGATCACCAATAACTCCTAGTTCATCAGCTGTATTTGAGATAAAAGCCAGATAATCAGTAATGGACTGATGTCCTTTCTGTAATGTGTGCAGTTTACGTCAGAGAAGAGACCGCTGGGAAGTAGATTGCTGCATGAAATAAAGCTCAAGATCAACCCAAAGATCACGAGCAGTGGTACTGCCGACAATAAGGCGAACGGTGGAACTTGACAGAGAAGCAAGGAGGAAGCAGTAAATAAGACGGTCGAATTTATGCCCTTTGTGGAATTTTGGAGAGTCAACAACTGGTTGAGTAAGAGTGCCATCAACGTATCCAACCAATTCAAAGGTAGTGAGGATAGCGTGAACCTGATTACGTCAAATAAGGTAATTTGTGTTATCAGTTGGGTAGTGAGAAAATTAGTGATCTAGTTGAATGGTAGAATAGGGGAGTTGAAATCGGCCATGATGAGTGTTTTCTTGGTCGGGTGTAGTAAAAGAATTAGTTGTGTAATGTCTTTGTTAATGTAGGAATGTAAAGCAATGTGTATTGTGCGTGATAGGTGTTTGAGGAAAGAACTGAAAAAAGATAGTATCTGTAGGAATGAGTCTGAGGTTGAGTGTTTGTGTTGAACAAAAAAAAGGCTGGAAATAGATAAGTGTATGTAGCTAAAATGAATGTATAGGCTCTGATACCATGAAAGAATTAGAAGAAGAAGACAATTGGTTTGTGAATGTATTACGTTTCTTGTGTATTGTGCTGAGTAACTTTACATTGTATTTATACACGTTTGTAGTATCTAAAAGGATAATGAAAATCAATTGAGGTAGACAAGATAAAATGAAATGAGATAATTACATATCAAATAAGATCAAATCTATGCTGGTGAGATTGTATGAAGATTATGAAGATCTATATTTATCTGCATATGTTTATCTTATCACTCTTGCTCTGCCAATGTATTGGGTTTCCACTTTCTTTTATTAGCATTTTCAACTCAGTCAATCCATGACGTGGTACAAAATTGTGAACAAAAATTAGAGCATATGTCTTGTAAAATAAAGGAGGTGGAATTCAACCGAAGTTTTGGTAAGAGCATATGTGATAAACTTATTAATTCATGAAAAATTTCACAACATTTTTGTTGCAGTATACCTAAGTTTATTCAGGTTGGAGCATTGGTGAGCAGAAATAATGTCAAACATTAAAGATGCAAAAAGTAATTACTTTTTGGTGCATTGAATTAATGCAAGCGATTTATAATTAGGAAAGAAAAAGATAGGATATTGGTTAAATATATATAGACTCTTACTTTGTAATTGTTCCATCAACATCCGAGATCACTATGCGAGTGTTCCATCTCCATACATAAATTCTAGCATCAACTTGTTAAGCAACTGTTAAAACTTAAAAGTTATTCAACATCAGATTTTTTACTGGTTGACATGTTGACCTATTTTATAGCCTTTGTAGATTAAGTTGTTATTTTGTGGGTTGTTTAATTAGTTACAGATATTGTTCCAATTTTGTCTTAGTTACTTGGTTAGTGGATTAGTACTTAGTTGGTTAGTGGATTAGTGCTATCATATCTCTTACTTTCTGTAAGTCTATTTAAGATTATTCAAGTTTTTATAAAAGTATCTCTCTTGTAAGATCTGTTTTTCGTTTTCTGCCTTCTGGTTTTTCTATTTCCAATTTTATAGTTGAATTTTACATTTGGTATCAAAGCCAGGTTGATCAACATAATGAATGATCTCTAAGTAGTTGGAGGGATTCGAAAGCTTAATAACTAGAATTACAATACATGGGAAACATGTATGATGTCTTATATGCAAGGACAAGATCTTTGGGAGATCGTCAATGGAACTGATTCGATGGAACCAATAGTTGAAGACACAAATGGAACGTTGAAGAAGTGGAAGATTAAAGCGAGAAAAGCAATGTTTGCTCTCAAAACCACAATTGAAGAAGAGGTTCTAGAGCACATTCACGATTGTAAGATACCACAAGAAGCTTGGGTCACCCTTGCTACACTTTTCTCAAAGAAGAGTGATACAAGACTGAAACTTCTAGAGAACGAGTTGCTATCAACGTCACAACGTGATATGACGATTGCTCAGTACTTCTATAAGGTGAAGTCAATATGCTGTGAAATTTCAGAATTGGATCCAACAGCTGTAATTGGTGAAGCCAGGATGAAAAGAATAATTATCCATGGTTTGAGGTATGAATACAGAAGCTTTGTTGCTGCAGTACAAGGATGGCCAAACTAACCATCACTTGTCGAGTTTGAAAACTTGCTCACTGGTCAAGAAGCAATGGCCAAGCAAATGGCTGGAGTTCCATCAAAGAGTGAAGAAGAAGCACTTTACATCAACAAAAGCAAAGGGAACTTCAAGAAAAACATTGTTGGTGGATTTAAAAAGAATGATGACAAGGCAAAGAGTCATCAAGGAGATGGAAGTTCTAGATCAGGGGGAACTTCAAAGAGTCATAGCAACAATAAGAGATTTGAAGGAAAGTGTTACAATTGCAGCAAGAAGGGTCATATTGCAAAAGATTGTTGGTCCAAGAAAAATCCTGTGGAAGGTAATGCTGCCACTTCTAGTATAAAGGAGGAGAGTGAGGATGGCTGGGACACTGAAGCATTCCTTGTTTTAAAAGAGGATTCAGCACTTACAACAACCACTTCTAAATCAGTTGACCATGAAAATGACTTGATAGTTGATTCTGGATGTGCGAACCATATGACAGGTGATAAACAAATGTTACAGAATCTGTCATAATATAAGAGAAGTCGGGTAGTTGTGACAGCCAATAATTCAAGGTTGCCAATAGCCCATATTGGCAAGACTGTAATTTCCCTTTAAGACGGAGATAACCAGATGTTACTTCAAGATGTGTATCATGTGCCTAGTATGAAAAGAAATGTACTTTCAGTATCACAACTAACATCATCTGGTCATTTTGTTTTGTTTGGTCCACAAGAAGTGAAGGTGTATCGTGATCTCAAGATTGTAGAAGAACCAATTATGAGAGGACGAAAATTAAAATCAGTTTATGTAATGTCTACAGAATCTGCATACGTAGAAAAGCCAAGGAAGAGTGAAACTGCAGATTTATGGCATTTACGATTGAGTCACGTTAGCCACTCTAAGCTAAGTGTTATGATGAAAAAGTCAATGATGAAGGGCCTTCCCAACTTGAAGTAAGAACAGACACGGTATGCTCAGGTTGTCAGTATGGAAAGGCGCATTAGTTACCTTTTGAAGAGTCAAATTTTCATGCCCAAGAACCATCGCAGCTGGTGCACTCAGACGTGTTTGGACCTATCAAACAACAATCGATTAGTGGAATGAGGTATATGGTGACTTTCATTGATGATTTTTCTAGGTACGTGTGGGTTTTCTTTATGAAAGAAAAATCAAAAACTTTTTTGAAGTTTAAAGAATTCAGAGAAATAGTTGAAGGTGAAGTAGGCCAGGAAGTCAGGTGTTTATGCACAGATAATGGAGGAGAGTACAGCTCATTCTAGTTCTCTCAATATCTTAGAGAATGTCGAATTCATCACCAATACACTTGTGCTAACACGCCACAGCAAAAAAGTGTCGCAGAACAAAAAAACAGGCATCTTGTAGAAATCTGTCGTTTTATGCTACATGGAAAGAATGTACCTGGAAAATTTTGGGCTGAAGCAATGAGGACTACAACATTTGTTATTAACAGACTTCCTCAACAAAGGTTAAATTTTCTTTCACCCTTTGAGAAGTTATGGAATATGAAAGCTAATTTCAGGTATTTGGGTGCATTTGCTATGTCTTTATACTAAATAAATTATGTAGCAAAATGGACAAGAAGGCTATTAAATGCATTTTTATAGGTTATGACAGCCAAAGAAAAGATTGGAAATGTTCTGATCCAACAACTGGAAAGTGTTATACATCAAGACATGTTGTATTTGATGAAGCCTCTTTACGGTGGCCTGCTGGAAAAGATATGTTACTAGAGACGGATTTGAAAAGTGAGTTGCAGATTGCCCATCTTCGTTCAAGTGGTGATGCTGAAAAAGAAGAGAATCAAAGTTCTTGGCAAACTGGCATGTTCCAACAACCAAATGACGAGGATGGAACTAGTGAAGTGGAACTGTTAGTTTCACCTCCACAACACAAAAGATCAATGCGAACTCGGAGGCCAAATCTTAAATATGCAAATGCAGCAATAATAAAAAGAAGTGGAAAAAGAACCTGAGTCGTTTGAAGAAGCATCTCAAAATTCAATGTGGAGTAAGGCAATGGAAGAAGAAATTGCTACCTTAGAACAAAATCAAACATGGGAACTTATGCCACAACCAAGAGACATGAAACCAATTTCGTGTAAATGGGTGTACAAAATTAAGCGACATACATATGGTTCAGTTGAGAGACATAAAGCTTGACTAGTAGCTCGCAGATTTACCCAACAATTTGGGTTGGACTATGATGAAACATTTAGTCCGGTAGCAAAGCTTACGACTATGCGAGTCTTGATTGCATTAGCAGCAAGTAGAGATTGGAAGTTATAGCAAATGGATGCCAAAAATGCATTTCTACACGGGGAGCTAGATCGGGAAATTTATATGGTTTAGCCTATAGCTTTCCAAAACTGAGAACATCCAAGTTATGTGTGTAAGTTAAAGAAAGCGCTTTATGGGTTAAAGCAATCTCCAAGGGCATGGTATGGTAAGAGTGCTAAAATTTTAACTTAAAGTGATTATTTTGTTACACCTGTATATTCAAGCTTGTTTGTGAAAGCTAACGAAGGAAAGCTTGTTGTTGTTTTAGTATATGTCGATGATTTGATCATGACAGATGATGATAAGGAAGAAATCTTGAGAACGAAAGAGAATTTATCTGTTCGGTTTCTCATGAAAGAACTAGGGCAGCTAAAACATTTCCTTGGTTTAGAAGTTGATTATACCATTGAAGGAATTCTTCTTCATCAACGAAAGTATTCCATGGATTTATTACAGAAATTTGGAATGTTTGGATGCAACCCAATCTCAACTCCAATTGAGCCAAATGCAAAGATTTGTGCACATGAAGGGAAAGAATTGGAGGATGCTACAATGTATCAGCAGCTGGTAGGAAGCTTGATTTATTTAACTCTAGCTCGACCAGATTTATCTTTTGCAGTGGGTGTTATGAGTCGTCACATGCAAAGCCCAAGGAAATCTCACTTGGACATTGTTCGACGAATATTGAGATACGTAAAAGGTACATTTGATTATGGTCTTCTATACAAGAAAGGAGAAGATTGCAAGTCAGTCGGCTACTGTGATGCCGATTATGCAGGAGATCATGATACTCGTCGTTCAACAACTGGGTATGTGTTTAAGTTCAGAAAGGGAGCAGTTTCTTGGTGTAGCAAACGATAACCAACTGTATCCTTGTCAACATCAGAAGCAAAATATCAAGCAGCAGCTATTGCAATACAGGAAAGTACGTGGCTTATGCAGTTGGTTAAGGATTTACACCAACCAGTTGATGGTGCAGTTCTGATACATTGCGATAATCACTTGATGATTTGTTTGGCAGAAAATCCAAAATTTCATGCAAGAACAAAACATGTCGAGGTTCACTATCATTTTATAAGGGAGAAAGTTCTACATGGTGAGATAAGTTTAAAGCATGTTAAATTAGAAAATCAAATTGCAGACATGTTCACAAAGGGCTTAAATTTTAATAAGCTTAAAGATTTTTGTCATCAATTAAGTATGATGAAAAGAGTGTGAAGCTGATGTTGGGAGGGACCATGGACAGATGCCCCCACTGCATTTAAAAAATTTTATATAAAAATTATTATTTTAAGTTTTGACCTCATAAAAAAATTAAAATTTTGCCCCCATTAATTTAATTAGTGACAAAAAAAAATAAAAATTATAGTTATATTAAGATATCAAATAAAAAATAAAATCTGAGTCCATCTATTTTTTGTTAAGATTACTATTATTTGGGCTTATGACTTTTTTAAATGAAAGCCTACAAATAGAGAGATAAAAACTACATACTTAATTGACTTTTTTTATTCAAATTTTTTTATACTCTTTTGGCTTCTTCATTACACTACTTTTTGTCTTTTTGGCTTCTGCTTCTCCTAACTTCACAAGAACTACCACACTCAAAGCGAAAAATAACAATCTATATTGAAGGCAATTGTGGAAAGGATTCCCCCACAGGCCCTACCTCGTTCTACTGCTGATATGCCGTTGAGGGCTTTAATATTTGATAGGTAAATTCTCACTTCATCTTGTGATTTGATTTATTGGTGTTAGCAAAATTTGCTTTGGTGCAAAGTGGTTTGATATATATATAATATGGATTCTGGACGTTTACCTCAAATGAAACAGGAAAGAAGAATCTTTTTGAAATTTTAAAATGGTTATTGAGTTGAAGACGCAAGATAAGATTTTACATTCTTTTAGACTTTTAGTGAACACACAAGATAAGATTTCTCATTAAAACTTTGACACAAAGAGAAGAAAATATCAGGGGGAGTTGAACAAAGTGATCCGTTAGTCTTGGTCTTTTCAGAAGTAAAAAGATGTAACAAATAGCAAATTGAAGGTTGACGAAGTAAGGATCAAATTGTTAGAAAATACAAACTTGTAGACAAAAAATCATAGCATATAAAGTCCTAAAAATGAATAAAAATAGTACTTATAAATTATAATGAAGTATCTAGCGAATCTGTTATGCTCAATAGAGATATGACTTGAGAAAACGAGAGTAAAAGCACTCAACAGCATTCCAACTCATAGATGACTTCATATCCCTATTTAAGGATCACATTAACATCCAGTATCAATTTCTTTTTTACTTTGGAAAACATGATGTGCCGAAAGTATATATGAAAATTTACTTTTTGTTTGTGTATTTCATAATTTGCATCTGTGTAAAGTGTTTTTCAAATAGTTTTAATTAGTTAATTTTTTGTGAATAGATAATTTTTTATTTATTTTGTATTCAATTTGTCCCTAATTACTTAACTTTGATTTCAGTTATGGACAAATTTCTCAAAAAGCCTCTTACAAATAAGGATTCTAGCCCCAACCCTTTAAAGTATCCTCATTTAGAAGTCAATTTAGATGATCTTCAGTCTGATCCAGGATTGCGGAAAAAAAATTTCAGATTATCATCCTAATGACTGTGATAGAATACGAAGAACTTATTTGCAAAAGGGTTCATGTCAACCTTTTGAGCATGATTTTTCATAAAGAAAACTTGGAAATATTTATCGTAGATTTGTTCCATCTTGGTTTAAATAATCATAGATTTGTTCCATCTTGGTTTAAATAATACGCCAATTTGTTAGAGTATAGTGTTACAAAAGATGTAGCTTTTTGCTTATGTTGCTATCTTTTTAGGTCGGATATTGGAAAGTCAAGCAAGTGGTGATACTTTTGTTACTGATGGATTTAACAATTGGAAGATAAAAGACAAATTTCATATTCATATAGGAGGTCCTAATAGCTCTCACAATATAGCTTGGAAGAAATGTCAAGATTTGATGAATCAGAAACAATATATTCAAGTTGCTTATGATAATCAATCCAACCAAGCTCAAAAGGACTATCGTATCCAACTCACTGCATCAGTGGATTGTGTTCCATTCCTTTTATGTCTAGGGTTGGCTTTCCGTGGTCGTGATGTATCAGAGACTTATAGTAATAATGATAATTTTCTTCAATTTTACAATTCTTAGCTAACCATAATGAAGCTATCAACAATGTTGTTTTAAACAATGCCCGCGGAAATCTCAAAGTCATTGCTCCTGACATACAAAAGGATATTGTCAAAGTCGCTACAATTGAAACCTCCAATGCCATTATTAATGGTCTTCAAGGTGGGTTATTTTCTATCCTTAGTGATGAGTCTTATGATATCTCAATCAAAAAAAAATTGGCTATTATTTTACGTTATGTGAATGCAAAAGGATGTGTGCTTGAGCAATTTATTGGTATTATTCATGTTAGTGATACCACCTATTTATCACTTAAGTTTGCAATAGATCAATTGTTTTCAAAGCACGGATTAAATATATCATCTCTACGTGGGCAAGGCTACAATGGAGCTAGCAATATGCAAGGAGCAATTAATGGTTTGAAGACTTTGATTTTAAAAGAAAATAATTCAACTCACTATGTTCATTGTTTCTCTCACCAATTGCAATTAGCACTTGTAGCGGTGGCCAAGAATCATGTACATGTTGCTTTGTTGTTTAACACAGTCTCAAGCTTATCAAATGTAGTTAGAGGTTCTTGTAAAAGAAAAGATCTTTATCGTGAGAAGCAATTTAGTAAGATTGTTGAAGGGCTGAAAAATGGTGAACTTTCAATTGGTAAAGGTTTATATCAAGAAACTTCTCTTCAAAGACCAGGTGACACACGTTAGGGCAGACATTATGGATCATTATCAAGCTTAATCGTGATGTTTGACTCCATAGTTGATGTTCTAGAGATCATTATGGAAGAACGCACAACTTCAGAGCAAAAAGGTGAAGCATATGCTTTGCTTGATTCTATCCAATCTTATGAATTTGTGTTTAGCTTG
>JAOSBL010000003.1:1736610-1754187 GCA_027568915.1 Erythroxylum roraimae | reverse complement strand
GCATATATGTTATCAGTACTCCTATCGGGTTTGATTTCTGTACTGTTGAGGTACTTGTAACCTCATTTTGGACTTATGATTGAGAGGTTGTTGGCTTTACTTTGACATCCTATTGTGGCCACATATTGTTTTATTAATCTGAAGATTTGTTTCTGTTGTTCATTGATGTTGGTTATGCTGTCCAAGTGGGAGAATGATAAAATTTTATCATAATTTTGTGGACTAGCATAATAAACATAATTTTGTACAAACCCCGATTAATTAGATGTTAATGGTACTTCTCTCATACGTTTCATTGGGCCTGTGTTCATGGGTTTGCTATGATGGGTAGGCTTGGCCCATGTATTGTAATGTACAGAAGACCCTACTGCTAGCCAACCTTAAATACAGTCGCCCTATTGAGAACTGTACGGGTTTCTAATCAGGGTTTGGAATAGCAATAGTCAATTCTTTGTGTCTCTATCACTTCGCTTCACAAAAAACAATGATGGATTCAATTGCTCCTCAATTTCTAGGTATTTGTCCATCCAATTATTGAATCTAGTATGTTGCAATCCTAGGATTAATCTAATTCTGTTGATTAATTGTGAAATCAATCTGTAATTTCGAATTGATTTTTCTTCAATGAAAACCAGCTTAGTCATGCTGTTTTGATGAACATATCCGATTATGGAAGAGTTAAGACAAAGCGGTGTAACACTTGATGCATACGCAAAAGTTGTCTTTTTTCAGTCTATGAAAGATTCCGTCATCATCTAATGTTCTATTAAATGCTTTTCTGATATTGTTAGTTATCCAATAAAACTAAGGGATTCCAAGATTTTGTGCCATCTTCTGTAAGAAAATGAATTACAAGTCTTATTTAGTTCAAGAACTAAATTTTTTTTTAGAAAATCCAAATTTGACCAAGTTTCAAAGTAATATAAGAACACAACTTAACATTGACTGTCATTTCTTTTGGCTCTTACAAAGCTCAGGAGACATGAATCTAGCACATAGGAATCATCCATCATATCTTGTTCGATCATGAGCCAGCGACAAGACACAGATTGTAAGAGGTTAGACGTGATTTGACCTTATTCGAATATGACATGAAGGAGAAAGAACCGCATGAAGAAATGGCTCCATTACCCTCTAACAAGTTGGCCCTCTTAATGGTGTACAAAATGGTAGCTTAGAATCAGAACATTTTGTACTTTTTTAAACGGTTGTGAGGAATACATTGCGTAAATGCCTGATTGCATCAACTTGTGCTTTGGGTGTGGGATAATCGCTATATAATATACTGCAACTGATATTTCGCATAATAAGTGCAACTACACATTGAAATTGAGTGGAATCAACTTGTGACGTTACTTTCATCAGGTACCTCTTGATGTGCTGTTTAATGTGTGTTTCTTTGTTATTGCTCCTTTAACTCTGATGGCTGACTCCATAAAGGATAAAGATATTCCCATCTTGTTTTAGGAACGTAAGCATATATATCTTGAAATGAATAAGGTCACTATCGGATCTGTGCTGCTATTTTATTTTCAAGTTAATCTTCCAAGCTATCCAAATGTACAGTGAAATGCTTAAAATTTGCGTATGGCAATTAGCAATGAGTTATAAGCTTTTTTTTATAGATATAAGATTAGCTTAACATTCCATCAAATTCAGAATATCAAATTTGAAGGTTTAAGTTTTTCGGATTAAATTTTAAGTTTTAAATTACTCATTGACAAATTCTAACTTAAATCAAATTAGATTAATATAAAATTTAAATTTTTTAAAATAAATTTGGTTCGAGTCCAATTAAATAAAAAACTTATTTATTAACTTTGATTAAATTTGGACTATTAAATAAATGTCAATAGTTTTGGCCACTATGAAGTGGAATACGGTTTATGGTGAGCAGCAATCACGGAATCGAAATTGTTACAGGAAATAAGTGATTGTGCTTTGACAGCACCAGTAGCCATACCTATTTGTTGCTATTTGGTGGGCAAATATCTAAATCAAGTCCTTGAGGTCTTGGTAGGGTTCAACTAGTAGGGTACCGATTTATAAATTTTGTGCTACCTTATAAATTCTCTAAATAGACAAATAGCTAAATCCAAAGGGGTAACAAAGAATTGTTTGTGCTTTTCCAGTTCAAAAGATACATGATATTGGTTAACGAATCATGTTAATATGTCCTGCAAAGAGCAAAAGTCGAGTGCAATTATTTGCCATTTTATAATGAAAAGTTAATAACCACTACAAAAGTAAAAGAAGCTTAGACAGATTTGCAACAAATTTGCATGTGACACACTATAACATATAATTCATTATTAGAGGCCAAACTAAAGTTGCTAGCATCACTGCAATATTTGTTTTAGACCAACAAGCTATTAGCCCCATCCTTCTACGCATCTTTTTATTTGAAAATAGTCTCTCTATTAGTCACTGGTAAAATTGAGTATTATTAAGTCTCTCTAAACCTCGTGTATTAGCTAAGTCCCTACTGGATTGTTGTTGTTGTTATCTTTTCCAACTTTAAGTTTTTTTTAGAAAAGAAATAGAATTAATTAATATAGAAAAAACAAAGTCATACAAGCTTACAAAACAAGAGGGATTACTCTTATCTATCTACCTTTGAAGGCAAAGTATTAAGAATAGAAAACCAGGGTAAGAATAAAACGTAGAAAGTTACACTATAAATGCGGTGAGAAACGTATATTTGAATTACATGCCAAGTGAAGGTTCTTCAACAAAATGAGTTCTCGGACTTCAGCGATGATCCTAGATATCAAAGCCTCTTTCAAAGAGAATTTATTAAACTCTAGAAACTATCAAAAGTTGATGAGAAATCATAAAGAATTTTGAGAAAAGAAAAAGGGTCAACCACTATTGGAAGTTGGAACAAATGAGAGAATCAGAATTAGACGTCAGCAGCTGAGAAGATTGACATGAAACAACTCCTTATAGAGGAGATTCTGCATTCTGTCATTTCAGTTTCATGAGGAAAACATCTGCTTACGTTTCAAAGAACCATAACTTTTTACTCTAACAAAATAAAAAGGAGGAAAATTAGTAAAATTTAACATTACAAAAAAGAAGAAGAAAAAGCTCTTTCCTTTTTCCTTCCCTTGCATTGCATGGCCATCTTGTAAAACACTGTTATTTATAGTGTTACAGATCTCTATTTTCTCTTCATGGATAATTTAAGCTTTTGGTGCTTCCTTGGCTATCATAGGAGGCTGTGAAATTGGAACAGTAATAGTAATTGTGGGTCTGGACACACTGTTCTCTTGGTTTCTTTGCATCTCTATATCGTTTGCTTCACTTTCTTGGATTGTGGGCAATGCACGACAATTTTCTCCATTACACTTGATGGGTTCGGGGATTGTCTCAGCTTCTTTTTCTTTGTTTTCCTTGTGCTTTCCCCATAGAACCGAGTAGAGTCCAAGTACAATTAGTACAGCACCAAGAACACTGCAACGAACAGAGGAAAGTAATTCATTATCACTCTGTTCTGTCAAGAGACATAAGTTCGAAAATTTTAGCTGTTGTTAGCATTTTAAATTTGGAATATTTCTCAGATGAACATACCCTCCAAGGTAAATCTTCTCAGCAAGAATGAAAGATCCCATTATGGCCACTATGATCATCATCAAGGGGCTAAAAGCAGTGACAAAGACAGGCCCTGTTTTTTGCATGACAAGTCCTTGCACATAGTATGCAATACCTGACGAAACAATTCCCTGTACATCAAAATTACATTGATATTGTTAGCGCCTTCCACAAATTTGATTGATCAAGAATTATATAATATTGGATTTGGGGAGAGACTGATAGAGACTCACAGCATATGCAGCAGCAAGAAGGTTCATGTCCCAGCCAATGGTCCACGCAGAAGGCTTGTGTTCCATCACAAAAGTGACAGCCATGGACTGCAATGTGCCGATGAAGCACACAAGGGATGTAAGTGAAAGCTGAGCAGGGTATCTCCTGAGTGTCACTGCCTGTAATATAAAATAAACAGAGAGTTATTAAGAATTATGATATATTCATGGGAATTATTGTTACTTCTGATTCTTCTTTATCAATTTGGTTTTCACCTGAACAATGAAGAACGAGGCCCAACCAAGAGTGGCAATTATGAGGAGAATTGATCCCTTTACCCAGTCTTTATCAGCTGAACCATTGGCCATAGAAGCAGAGGATGCATGAGTTTGGACGTGCTCAGACCATATCAAATTGATCACATGACCTTTGTACAATGTCATTAACATAGCTCCTGCCACAGTCACCACAGTTCCAATCACCTTTGCTTGGCATCTGACTTTCTTAACGTCCACTTTTTCCATTCTAAAACACAGAAAAACACATCTCCTTTTCAGTTCAGAACAAACAAAGAGTAGGGATGATTTTTGCTCATGAACTATGATCATTCATATACCTGCAGAGAACTGCCAATACAAACGTCATTGCAGGTAGCATGTTACTAATGGCACAAGAATAGGTAGCCGACGTGAACTTCAGCCCCGCATAGTAGAAATTTTGATCAATCACAGGTCTGTCAGACCGAAAACTGATTAGTTTCTCTTCCTTGAACAAATTCTAACTCTAATTCAGGAAATAAACACTCACCCGAGAAGACCAAGGACAAAAATTTGCATGAAAATGGGAAAAGTAATCTGTGGCCTCACTTTCCTGCACATAAACCAACCAAATATACATGTTAACAAGACTAATCTTCTTTCTGGTATTGTTAGTACTCTTTTTGCACTCATGCTTTATCATTACCTCTCAAGAAAAAAAGCGAAAGGGGCAATAGCAGCGGTGGCAAAGGCGTGCCTATAGACAACCAACACGTAATGACTCATCCCTCTGTTGAGAGAAACCTTGGTGATGATATTCATACCCGCGTAACCAAATTGCAGAGAAATCATGGCTATGTAAGGCTTAGAACCTTGGAGAAAACTCCCAAAACGTCCCAACTTTGCCTCCATCTTTTGCTTTCCTGCTTTAGAAGGTCTTAGCTAAAGCTGAGTAGTCCTTTAAGAAGAGAAGTTAGAAGAAAAGGACAAACAATGAAGGAGAGAAGCTGGAGCAAGTGAAGGAGGAAATGTAGGAGGAAGAACACTTCAAGTAATGCTTGTGTGTCTCCTAAGTAAAACCTGGTACCATGGTGGCCTATATATAGGCATGGAGTGTTTTGTTGGAAAGACTCTCAAGCGTGCGAGAATCTCTCAATCACACGTGAGTGTTGCACTATCCTCCTGGATCAAATTGAATATCCTGATCAACTAAATAATGGGTACTAATGCATTAATTATCTATGCTTTATACTTCTCATGTCAAAAATTTGTCACCAAACGTGGCAGCTAATAGGGAGGAGCTGTACATATAGTGGCGGTCGATTTCCAAAGGTAGCAAAAGGGATTGGAGTTTGGTGCTTGCTGATGCAAAAAAAAAAAAAGAAGAAGGAAATTTTGATAATGCTGGTGGTGGCGTTGGCGGTGGAAGATGGTGGCGTTGGCGGTTTTTTTCTTCTCTCTGCTTCATTGAAATGCGGCGGTTCGACGAATTTTATTATTGGAGCAGCTGGCTTAGTAAAGCTGATTATACATGAAGATTGATGATGGGTTTAATGATAAAAGAATTACAAGAGATTGAGACCGTGAAGATAAATTTTAATTTTTGTTATTATACTAATGATTAAAAATTTTAATTGATTCAGTTGTAAAAATTTTAAATTTTTTTATTCAGTTTTTAACTTTTCGGATCAATTTATTTTAATATTTTTTATTGTTAAAAATCGTTAGTTTATTAATTAATCAATCAATTTTTATAAATTAATAAATTTTATAAACAAAAATAAGTCAATTAATTTTTATTTAATAATCTCCTTTTTCAATTAAACTTTAAATTATTCGATGGATAAGGAAAATATTTTTCAATCATATTTCAAATTCTTTAATTTTATTTAATATTTAGCCAATTTTTTGTCGGAACAATATCAGTAAAACCTCTTAAATCTTAAACTTATTATCTTACCAATTTAACTTCCAGTCTGATTTTTAAAACATTAATTATAACCACTCTTTTGATGTAAATTATAGAGTAATAACTTCTTAATTATATATTTCAAATAAATTAATTGATAAAATCATAAATTTAAACTAAGTGATAAAATTTATCTAATTGATCATCAAAACTTTTTAGGCAATACACACTTAACTCTCTAATATTTGAATTATTTGAAAATTCTTGTAATAATTCAAAACTCCTCCTAATATTTAAATGATGTATCTTTATTTAATTTATTTATTTATTTCATACAATCGGTGTTGTTCCATAAAAATCTTAATATTCATTTTACTTAACATCAGGTCCTGAGTTTAATGCAGCATTTCTCCATCTCTCATGTCTACTTAATGAAAACAAAATATGGATTAAAAGTAGTTAAATTTAGCTTTATCTACATGCAGGCCAATTTGATTAGCTGAGCTGTTAAGCAAATCCAATAGAGCAGGTACTTTGTAGGTTACTTATTTTATGCCTAACAAAGTTAGGGTTCTGGGGGAATCACCTTCCCTAACAAAGTTGATACGTACTGGCAATAATTTGATACCTTCAAAATTTTATTTATGATGCATTTTAGTTGATCACTCAGTTTATGTAAAATATTTTATAAGAAATCAGTTGATCGATATTTTAAAATTGTTTTTAGCACTTTAAAAATTCTATAAATGATAAACACACTAAAAATAAGCTCTAAAATCTTAAAATCATGAATTAAGAGCAAGAATGATCAAAATTTTGAAAAGAAAACTACTTATTACATTATGTAAAAGAGCTTATAATTAATCAAAGAAATATAATACAATTCAATAATTCATGCAATGCTTTCTCGTTCTTCTTCCACTGAAGATCAATGGAATTTCTGTTCAGTATCCATTAACTTATTCTATGCCACAATAGTTATTGTTTATGGTATTGTTTGTGGGACACTAGTCACTTTTAAAAGTTATAACTTTTCCTCTCCTATTTCTTAAAGGAACAGAATGCAATTGATTGGTGTTGATTATTAAAACCTTACAAATTCTAGATATTGTAAGTTGGATAGAATCGATTCGTTATGTGATAACTTATACGTTCCCTGAATTGATATGCCTTTTCAGTTGTTCACGTCATTGGGAAAATACGTCGTGGATGAGTATATATGTTTTGAGCCCTTAGCCAAAACATCTGAAATGACTAAGCACGTCTTTTGCAATTGGTACACTGGAAGAATTCTGGATTGCTTTGCTAAAATTCGTAAGCAAACCTGTACCCATGTGACATGTGTTTTGAGGAATTTCAACGTAGGGGGTAATAAGTTTCCTAAACATCAAACACATTCGAATCAGATATTTGGCGAACTTGAGCAGATGAGCTATTAATTTACATTGGAAGTACGTTAGAGATGATTCCTACGTATTTTGCTTATTAGCTAAAAAAGATCTTGCTGCTATAAATAGTCTATTTTCATCTTCTTTATTAATCTTATACGCCATGATGAAGAATGTTCTCCATCTTTGAGACTTTACTTTTAATATGCTTCTTTAATCTTCTCATTATTCGAAACCATATGCTTTTTAACCAATTTAAGAACATCAAGTGACGAAGTCCATTACAGTTCATTGCCTAATCATATCTGTGGCCATCTAATCGCTGCACCAGAAGAGTGCGCCATGCACATCTTTTTGAATAAAAAAATTAATATAGGAATTTCTTTTCAGGTTTCACGTTCCTAATTTCTGAATTTTGACGTGGCATGCACACACAAAAAGAATTCCTAATATGTGCAAGTTATCAACAAATATACCTTAATTTATTCCATCCTACCCCGATTTTGTGTGACATCAGAACATTTATCGGACAGAAAAACAAAAAGAGGGAAAAAGGAAGCCTACCAAAATCATAATACTCAAAATTAATAGCAGAATATTCATATTCGATACCAATTTTTAGTTCCTGTGCCAATCACGTTTGTATGTAGAGTCTAAAAATTTTAGGGTTAAGGGATTAATTCCATAGTTGCGAATATTACGACAAGAAAGAAAAGGTTGCGAATATTACGATTAATTCAACAAATATCATATCAAGAAAGAAAAGGTTACATCCAAATTTTGTTGGGAAAACCATATGATCTACAATTTTTTTGTATTTCATTTAACTTCTGAATGATCAAATTGATGTGCATAAATCCATTGTGGCCATGATCGCAACTAGACCGTGATCTCTGTAAGCAAGTTGCTCTCTTGTATACAAGTCCACAACCACAAATAATAGATGATAACGTTCAAGCACGGTGTGACTCCCTAGTTTCACGTATCGAGAGTGAGTAATAGAATATACTAGAACAGATTGATTTATTAGACTTTGAGTCATAGTCTGTATACCTCAACTAATGCATATTGTCCTAGGCGTGTACGATCTTTTGTTATGAAATGTGAGGAGAAAAAAGATGACAACTCGATATTGCTTGTATTGCTTTGGTTCACTACTTTTTTTTTTTTTTGGAAATTTTGGTTCACTACTTTTAGGATGCATAATTAAACACATTGTAACGCGTTCTCCAATTTTTTTGATAATGGTCACTTTAGTCGATCGCTTTTAATTGCCTTTAGTGTTGGGAGCCAAAGACCATACATTTCTTTGTACAAACGTTGCATTAACCGATACCACAGGACTAAGAATGCCAAGTATCGATGTTGGAAACGAACTCTATTTGGACAAAACACTCCCACCATACCCATGTAATATGTCTTGATAACTATCTATACTCTACTTTCTACACTCTAAATGATTAGTGTGTAGAATTGGGACAACCACTATGAGATAGGGCATGCAACATACCATTTTATGAGTGTAAACAAAGAGTTACCCAAGATTTTAGTTAATGATGAGATTGAAAAAGGATTCGTCATTGTAATTTACGGTGATTCCATTTGCATTACTTACAATTACACACATCATTCACAATTACTTAATTATAATTGCACATAATCTTTAAGTGCAATTTGTAATTTAAAATTTTGAGATATAAAAGCAAGAAAAATATGTTTAATTAAACTACGCCAAATTTTGAAATCAACATAAGAAAATGACAAATAGTTTCTTGGGGCGTCACAGAGGGCCTCGCACAGTATCATGGACTAAATCAAGCACAGGAGCCAAGTGGAGCACCAAATGGACGAAATGGGCATCTAATCACCCCCCAATCATAGCAGATGTTATGACGTATTACATCGCATGCAGGTCCGACAGAAACTGGTGCAAAAAAAACTTGCAAATGTCCAACTAGGAATGGTCTGATCGTATTCACATACTTTTTTGTGACGAGAAAAAGTTTCATGAGAAATGGCAAATTGCTGGGTCAATTATATGAGAACCAAGGTGAAAGGGAGACATCGTGAGTTGGTTTCCCAACCAATGGGGTCGGCTAGTGTTTCTTCGGTTGGTGGAATCATATGGCTGAACTACAAACTCGAACCGTGACCACTGGAAAGCAATAATCGTCTATTGATTAATCTAGGAATTAGCTACTTGGGTTAAAAATCGTCAAAATTTTGATTCAATAGTGTCTCATTCACTTGAAAAGCCTATTCTGACAATAATGAAATTATCCGTATGTGTTTCTCTAACTAAATTGATATATTAAATGGAACACGAGACAGTATCATAGCTAAAAATCTCATGAAACCTATGAGCTTAAGTTCAGTGATAAATGAGGTTAAGGGTCTCTCTGTATTAAGGCTTAAATCCTCATGAAATCATTATATTAAAATTTAGTCCCTAATTTGTAGTTGTAATCAATATATTTTTCTTTTCTTTTATCAAGATTAAAGAGAACTCAACAGAATCAAGATGAATTAAGGTTCTAACAGTAATGGTTGGAAATTAAGAAGCACTGTTGAATTTCTCTTTTTTTTTTTCTCTCCATTAATTTTGAAAAGAATAGATTTCACTAAGGGAAAGAAAGATATTCAATTTTAGTGGATTATGGGGTCAAGATCTGTAAAGGCACTCAATTTTGTTTTCTTCTTGTTTGGCTTGATTTGTCGGTTTCTCAGGTGAAGTGGGCTTTAATGGATGCTGTACGAGCTCATCTGTACATGGGGTGTCTTTTATTAGCAGGTAAATACTTGGGTCGTTTTTATGTTTCAGATATACAGTTTCTAATGTAGAATATGTGCTAATATAAGATACCGATATCTAGTAATCCAAAATATGCACTGTTTTAGTTCATAATTCACATAATACGTATGTAGTAACTTTGACCTAAGATAAGAATGAAAATTAAGCCACTCCCTCCATTTCTTACTTGAACATAGAATTGTATAAGAATCTGGCTAGAACGTATTAGCTCTAGCTTGCAACTGTCCTTCATACTCTATTTCATCTTGGAAGAAAATACAAAATATATTTCAAATTTTGCCACTTGCACCATCGACTTTTTTCTTTTTTAGAAACTTTATATCCACCATTAAGTGCTGATTCTTATCCATTTGGTTTGTCCTTCACGACACATTTAACTGCAAACTGAGAAAGACATCGTGACTTCATTGTTTTTTTGAGAAATGTGACTTCATTGTTTTTTTGAGAAATGTGACTTCATTGTTATCATTTCAACGAGCAACCTTTATAGCATAAGGAACATATAATACTACTGTTCTACTATATATTGGTTTTCCCTATCAATTTCTTTTTAGGGTCTTTTGTTTGTTCCTGAAATCTTCGACAATCACGGGGGCAGCCTTTTGTATCATATTCCTCTGCATCTATCTAACCAATTTTGAGGTGAAGTGCATGAAGCAAATTAGTGAACTTGTAGTTGTCACTCTTTTAAACTAAAGCTAGCATTTCTTTAGATGAGCATGAACTGGGCAGCAGTAGTGAAGGACTTTGCATGATTGATACTAAAGTGAGATCATCTACTACACTTATGCGCTGGTCAAAGATACTTAGCTCTCCACGGAACCTGTGATATGTACCTTTTGAAGACCCTTTATGTGAGCTCTGGCCAATTAAATTACAAAAGGTACTTAAGAGAATAGCAAATGCTTTTGGCTTTTGGCTTTTCGATTGAAAAGCCAAGTCTTCAAGTGAAACAAAACTCTATTAAATGCACCAAAATCACTAAACTCTCCCACAAGTTGGCGACTGATAGAATAAGAGCAATCAGATTACAAAAGGGTCATCGTTCGATCGTCTAAAGAAAGGGCCAGTGGTCAGTGTACAAAAGCTTAGGCTTTCTCTGTAATGGTTTGGCTTTGAGAGAATTATTTTAAGATAAACTTTCACGCATGAACGTTTGTGGCTTATCACGTATTACATTATTGTTGAAGGACATGTCTTCTTCTTCTTCTTTATAAGTCTTTTTTAAAACACTTTTCACGTACTCTCAATACCAAGTAGCATTCTTTATAAAAGATGCCGGGAAGGGTAAACTTTCGGTAATTTGACCAAAATATAGTTTCATATATCAGGTTTCTTTATGGATTACATTTGGAAAAGGTGACGTACGACCATGATACAAGGAAAACTTTGAGAAGAAAACAGCTGGATGAATGGTATTACAATGCTTTAATTACTATCAAATAATTCAAGATGGATGTTTTCAGCTAAACTGAGGAATTCAATAATTGATACTAATAATAATAGTGTTTTAAATGATGATTATTATCCGTAAGCAACTGTTTCTATATCGCTCACAATTATTATAACAACCTATGATTATAATGCAACTCACAATCCATAACTTAAAACTACACCTCACTTACACCTCACTCATTGATGCTTATGAAAGGTTAGTACTAGCTATAATGTCTCAATTTGGTGTCAACACCTAGAAAGTCTCTGTATCAATCTTAAAAGGATGTGCGAGAGCTTACCAGATGGAAGATGAATGCATACACCGTAGACGGCGTAAGTCGTAAACTAATTAAGCATCGTATGGATGAAGGAACACAAGCCATTTACGTAATCTAAATATTGTTTCAATTTCTCTTTTAAAAAGAAATATAAAGTAAGCACGGTTCCAAGTCCCCGTCACTTCATAAATAATTACCTATCTTTAAGCCTATCATCTATGCATTTTTGTTTCATTTTATTGAACTTAGTTGGAAATAAATCTACATATTATTAAATCTCTTTAAACTAATAATTTAAATTAATTATAATAAATTATTAATTTGAGTTGGATTTAATTAGTCTGTTCAAAAATAAGGGTAGCTGTTGGCTTAAATGATTTTGTAAATACCATTTGATTAGTCTATGTATGATATGTATATTATATGTTTTTTTAATCAAAATCTATATAATGGATTTTTCAAAAAAAATGAAAATTAAAATAAAATTTTCAAGAATTTTAAAGATATGGAAATTTTGGTATGTTAAATTACAAGAAATATTTGTAGCATTTACATAACACAAGAATGATACGCATACAATTTTATTCTAAAAATGGTCTAAACAATTTTTGAATACCCTCCTGTCGTATATTACCAGAAAGTCTAGGAATATAATAGAAGCAACAAGAACCACAAAATTAGGCAATCATTGGTGGGTGTTATGTAGTATAATGGTATTATCAAAGGAAAGTACTTTATCTAGGTGGTATGCAACGAAAAGAAAGCAGTAATAGTATACAATTAGGACTGTTCTTTGCCACATATAGATTAACTTAATATCCCCAGGACCAGAAGTTTTTGGATCTGAAGCAAGAAAATAATAATGCAGTTGCAACTCAATTAAGTATACCTAATTATCATGCTGACACGGCAAATTTAATGTTTCTATTTACGTGCAAAGAAACATGTTATATGAATTTCTAGCCATAACAAACACTGATGGATGTTGCTGTTTTTACGAGATGTGTGCCAACGTGGTTAAGTTTCTTGAATTAAGAGTTGGAGGACGTGATTAGTATATAAATATATATATATATATATAAGGATTCCTGTGATTCCGATCATCAGTTATAGGAAAATCAAGAAAGAATAGTTTTACCCTCTTTTTGTTCTACTCTTTGATCTTAAAAATGTTGGTTTAAAAATAAATGATTTTTCTTCTTTAACTCTTATTACCCAATTTGAGAGTGGACAACTTGAGTTCTTCTTATTGAAAAGGGTTTTTATATATATATGTATAACTTAAGTTGGAACGTGAAACCTTTATAATGATTAGTACTCGCTTTGCCTTGTAGTTGCGAATTTACGTAGAATGGAATGGATTGAAAGAAGTTTTAAATTAAGATCCTTATCGTAATTGTGCTCATTTTATTAATAATTGTATTTATATCGTTTGTAATAATCAACTGCTTTAAAATATTATATAGGTTGGACAATTATAAAAAATTAATAGGTTAAAAATCATCATTTAACCCTTTAAATTTTTTCAACTCCCGTTAACCTATTTGACGTCTAAAAACAAAACAGGTCGTGGATCTTGAGTTCTTGACTCCAGTATTATTGCCTTATTTGGTAAATGACTAATCAGTTAATTTTTGGCAGATTGAGAGGTATTTAATTGTTTGATTGTGTCAAATTGTTAATAATTATATTTAGCACTCTCATCTGCTTACCCATTTGACATGCACTACATAACAAGTTGTCTTCTTTGTTTATTGAGGGTAAACCTTTAATAGCTTCCATTTTCTTTAACTTGCTAATGAGCTTATAGTTGACGTGTCCAAGCTTTTGATGTCATAGATCTATATTATTGTCGTATGAGACTGATTGCAAGTAGTAGTGACCTGTAACATATAGCAATTATTTGCTGATTATTTGCTGCTCATAATATATTCTCCTTGTTTAGTTAGCACTTTGTATTCATCACTTGTAAATTTAACTAATAAACCTTCATCACAAAGTTAGCTTATACTTACCAAATTGGCTTTTAATTCATTGACATGAAACACATTTTTGAGATGTGACAGTCCATCCACGCTTAACGTCTCTCTATCAATTATCAAAGCCTTCTTTTCATCTTCAAATGTCACATGTCCATCCATACAACTTTGATAATTGGATAAGTAATTCTTTTCTTTTATCATATGACGTAAACATCCATTGTCAAAATACCAACCATTATGCGAAGTTGTCTTCATTGATTTAAGAACTGCGAGAGCTGATAATTGACTCTTTTTAACCCAAGTGTGCTTTAAAATTATGGACTACTGTTGGAAATTTTGTGAGGAATATATGTTCTTTCAGGTTTTGGTCCTTTGAAACAACATCTATAGTAACTTGTAGCATCTTGGCCTTATGTGTCTGATAACCCCGCAAAAATGACATGTAGGAACAAACCTTCGATTTTTCCTCGAAGTTTCTCCTTGGACAAATCTGAATGCATTATTTTTCTCATCATTCACCTTAGAGTATTCACCTTTATAGCCAATGCCTTAAAGATTCTCTTTTATCTTAACAATTTCTAACAATTTTTCTAACTTCTCTATGCCACCATTTAACATCTTCAATCTCTTTTCGGTACTGACCAATTTCAGTTTTACTTCATAAAGTTCGTCTAATGTTGACATTAATTTCTTCTCTAAATATCGAATAATGTTCTTCACAAATAAGTTTTCTTCATTCATCTTTTCATTCTTCTTACATATTTGCACCTATTTTGCATATATTAATTCATAAGCTTCGTAAATATTTTCCTTTTTATCATTTGAACTACAGTCATCACTATTATAATATAAGATTCAGCTTTGAGCTGATTCGACTGCATGTTTTTTGAAAATTTTCAATTTTCTTACGTTTTTATCATCGATTACTTCCTTCTTGATTATTGTTAAGTAAGCAACTAAACTTTTATTATATAAAGCAACTAATGCAACACTATTTATAATTTCTTCTTCGCTACCATATTCACTTTCGGATTTATTCTCACTTCAAGTGCTCATAAAGGATTTCCCTTTTCTCTTCTTCAAGGTGTTATCACATTCCGCTTGCATATGTCTAAAGCCTTGACACTCATGGCATTGAATTTTCTTCATCTTTCTTTCAACCTTCAGAGTTTTTACTTGTTATTTGAAGTTGTTGTTCGATGAGCTCCCACCGTTTTGCCTAAATTCAGGTATGTTCTTTTTCACTCTCTTCAGCTACTTACTGAAATTTCATATTAATAATACCAGATTCTCATTCTCATCGAATTCATCTTTTACATCATTCAGTTTCAGCTTGTAGTGTCAATCCTTTGCTTCTTTCTTGTTTTACTCTTAACAAATTCATTTCGAAATTAGTAAGAATTCCAATTCCCTTCTCTAACAACAAATCATTAATATCATGAGCCTCCTTGATTACTGCAATTTTCATAATAAACCTTGGAGATAGTGATCTCAGTGTCTTCTTTTCCAGTTTTAGGTTAGAGTATTTCTTACCCAGTTAGTGTGTTTAGTTTGTTATGTCGCGCAATATCTCATGGAAGTCTTCAATGGTTTTACTATCATCCATTTTTATCTCTTAAAACCTCACACCTAGCATTTGAAGTTTTGAGACTATCACAGATTTCGATCCCTCATGTATAGTTTACAAAGTATCTGACGCTTCTTTAACTGATTCACAAGCTGATATCATTGAAAAGTGACCTTCATCAACAGTACTAAAGATGGCATACATGGCTTGAGAATTTCCAAGTGCTCTCTCTTCTTTAGCTCTTGTCTACTCAAATGGGTCTTTCAGTACTACTTCTTCCTTGTCTTTAGTTATCTCTGGATGTGTCCAACCATGTAGCACTGAGTTCCATGTCATTGTTTCCTGTGCCTGAATAAAAACTTTCATACGTGCTTTCCACATAGAATAATTAGAACCATCCAACAGAGGTGGTCTGGTAATCGATGCACATTTTTTTGTAGTCATATTTGCGAAAGGCAGATCTGTACCAACTTGCTATACCAAGTTCTGATTCGGTGACCAAGCTCTAATACCAATTGAAAAATCTGAAGGATGTAATGGTTTCACAAACTTTCGAATTTTTCCCAATCGTTTCTAGGACAAACAAAATTAGAAAGATTAAACGCATCAAAATAAATCAACGTCGAAATTTGTTAACGTAGTTCGGCACACTTTGCCTACGTCTGCAGGCCCTCACCCAGCTTAATACTTTCACCAAGGAACAACGGTAGTTTTATACAAGATTTTGCTAAGCCAACACCACCCAACCCTTGACACTATCCATCATCCTCACTACCCATGAAAGTAATTTACACCCAATAATTCGATCAACTTGTGTTAACCTCAAAAGAAGATTTTTCTCAATGATCTTTTAATGAAAGAACTATAAACGAATAACTCTAAGTGATTAACTAACTAATAACAAAATAGAATACACTTTAGATAAAAAAGAAGAGCAACTTTCTGATAGGTTCAGAACCACTGAAATAGATCTGAAAATTGTCACCACAAACTAAGAGCTGATTCATGCAAATTGTAGTACTAACTTACAGTTGCAACAGGAAGACATCAAGCATGACAGACTAAGCAAACAAACCTTCATACAAAATCCAACATAACTTATACTACGATTAACTTTGGCGGAAGACACACACAATATGTAGAACAACCCAACCATGAGCCACATACCAAAAGATCAACACCCATTCATGAATGCTCCAAGATGTTACACTTACAAAGAAATCAATCAATAGACATTGCAGCTCAAGATAGATTTATTCCAACATAAAGATCAGCACTTCAGTCCTTCCATGCACTTTTTAACAAATTCGCACTGATCGTGCAACCAACCAAAATAGACAAAGAAGGAGTCACGAACGCAAACAATTTCCAAGTTACTCACGATGTCCTTTTACCCACATCAACGTGACCCTCACTCACATCTATTGAAGATAGAATTCTTTCACACTTAAACAATTATCCAAAATCCCAATTTAAACAAGAAGTGTTATTTGATTACACCTCATCTTAATTTGAATTTTAAGACTTTGAATTTTAAGACTTTCATTATCTTGAAGATCCAATTATCAAAAATATCAAAATTAAATAATGAGATATATAACATATATCTTAACAGCAATAAACGCAGCTCTTATCCAGATTATGCTACGATCCACAACTTGATATTTTTCTTCAACAGCGCCTTTGTACAGCCTACTATTCTTTTATTTCCACAGTAAATAAATGGTGGTTGCAAAAGCGATTTTAATGAAAATAACATTCGATTATTTCGGTCTAGTTAGAGAAATAAGCTTGTCAAGAGTTTGCCTCAATCCAGTGGTTGTATAGCTATTCCTAGCAATTGTTGGATGCGTCCCTATATGTAGCACCCCCTAACCGCAGGGTACACACTGGAACGCCCGAAGGTCATTCCGGTACATATCCTACGATAAGGGCGAGCTACGATCGATCACTACATTCACTTCGTATGGCATCATATCATTATTCACTTAAAAAGCATCAATAGAAAAACCACAATATTTTTTTTTTAAAACTACTTCCACCTCATTTCATTTCATAAAACAAAAAGTCTACATTGTGTCTTTCAACTTTACTACAAGTACATCAACAAAACCTAGTACATAAGTACTACATGAAAGAG